>VXBB01002545.1:730557-759410 GCA_013399915.1 Illadopsis cleaveri
AAAAAACCCAAAAAACAAACAAACAAACAAAAAAAAACACGGGGGTATTTGAACTGCAAAAGGTGCAGAGAAAGGATTTGAGGATAATCAGAAAAATGAAGAGCACATTTTTACCAGAGATTACAAGCTTGGCTCATTTAGTCCTATGAACCAAAAGCTAAGAGAAGCCCGGATTGCTCTTCCAGCATAATCACTGGGGAGGGGGAAAAACATGATTAAGACAAAGCCAAAAAAAGTAGTGGAGTAAATGGCTGTAAACTTACCCATTAAGAAACTCAGCCTGAAGATGTGAAGAGCATTTCTAAACAGGCTTAGACTTGAGACTGATTACTTTATGAAAGATATGAGATGCAAAACCAGGGACTGGAGTCAAAAGTCCTTGTATTCTCATACGTTGCTGATATTGAGTAGTTCAGATTAGGGATTCCTTCTCTCTCTTTCCTGGGTGAAGAAATGGACAAATGGGCATCCTCAGGGCTCCTGCCTCCTCTAGGCACACTCGGCTCACTGGGCAGCCCAGGCTGCTCAAATATCTCAGCCACCACCCAAAGTCCTCACTTGTGCCTTCTTGTCCAGCTCCTGAGAAACCAAGAGGGCAGCCTGCACTGCCATCAAAACCACCCAAGGATCTTTCCCGGCCCTGGCAAAGATTTTTGACTTTGCAATAGCTGGAAAAATCTTTAACATCAGTGTAGCACGCTACAGTCTGTAACATCGCTAGGAGAGCATACACCTTGACACTTTGCTTTAGACTTCTTGCAGACTGGATGCTCCAAGGGATTTTAGAGATTGTATATATTTTCAAGTTTCTTTTGGAATTTTTTTCTCCAAGAGGATAAGGAATAATTAGGAAATAAAAAACCCTGAAAATTCAGAGCACAGTTCTACAACACAGGATGAACTCTGTATTGCAAGGTCAGCCTCAAACTGTAGAATGATTTGCATACTACTTTCTTTTTCATGTGAAATGGCACAGCTTGGATAATAAAACTTCATTAACTGTGTGGCTGTATGCAGTTGGGCAATACTTGTCATTCCCCTGTATACAAGACCAAGTATGTAGCAGGAGGTGCTGCAAGCAGAATGTTATTTCACTGTGATTATTTTTAATCTTCTAATAGAGAACAAAAGCTGATCTCATTAAAAGATAAATAGGACTAGATGACTACTTGAGGTAAAAGAAGAAACAAAATTAGAGAAAATAGAGACCCATGAGTGTTTCTGGCAAAGCATCACTGCTCATCACAGTCTCTGCTTTTGCGTTGAACACAAGCCGGGGTTAATATATATCACCCTACTGTCTTCACTGGTTTGCTCAAACCCAGAGGAGCTGGGATTGCTCTGTAACAGAACTAAATCATTCCTGAGGCTTATCAGTTAGCAACCTAATAAGCCCCTAAAGGAGAAACAGTTTCCAGTCATTATAGGAAGCTTCACAGGTGGTGTGGAAGAGCGAGTGGTGCCAGTAGCAACACAAGCAAAATTACTGGAATAGCCTCTGTCTGCATTTAAAACTGCCATAGGTAAAGTATTAAACTGTGGATTATCACATGTAGTAAAGGCAATGACAGCAGCACAAGAAAGGTGGAAAGCAACCAGACTCTTGCTCAGGGCCTTAAAACTTTTCAGGCCATACAAGTCTAGGATACAACCAGTCCAGGACCTGTAGTTTCCACATTCAGCACACTGGAATAATACTTGGTTGTGAGACACAACAGAAGTAAACATTACCATTAAAAATCCCATTGGAGTGCATTTGCATGTTACAGTTGTATTTTTACCATCAAATTTCTGAACAGGAAAGTATATTAATTACCATTTAATAGAGAAAACCATCTTCAGTCCTTTATCCAAGCCCCAAACCAATGAAGCACAGTGGTCCTTTCTGCAGGAGCTAACCCGCTGCCTCTGACTCCCAGAGAGCTTCTCAGGAACATGTGCCAAGCCAGGGGTGCTAAAGTGGCTGAAGAGCCATTGCATGGATGCTCTCCAATGAGAACAGTGCGCCACTGTGCAACAGAGGAAGAGCAGCTGTGACTCATTTCACAGTCTACTGAACATGAAATGAGTTTGTTTCCATCTGTGATAAATGGTGCTACCACTTGTGATCCATATTAGGCATTGCTGCTACCAAGTCTTCTAATAACATGGTAAAAATTAAGAATCAAGCAGCAGTGAGTTCTCCAGTTTCCACTGCATGAGACAGTGACACAGTTTTGGCTGCCCTGGTCTCATTTCTAGACTCAGTGATCGGCCCTGCAAAAACAACAGAGGGACAAGTGCTGGTCTGCTGTTTGTCAAAATGCCCCATTCACATTGACACTAAAGGCTTGCCTCCTGCTCATGGTGAATCCCTAGCTGGGACACAGTGGGAGATGGGCATTTCCTATTATTAAGAGAAGTATTTTAGTAGTTACTCAGAACATGCATCACCTTTCTAGCACCAGATCATGAGACCTAATAGCCGGACATCACTCAATCCTTCTTTCAGGGAACTGTAGTAAATCTTGCAGTTCCCAGCAGCCAAAATACATGAAACCCAAGTGCATTTTAAAGTCAACTGCGGTTCTCTCATTATGCTCCTTTATTCAACCCTGAGCAGGCTAAAAGTGATACATCCTTGCAGATTCCCCTAACCATGTTTCTCTCACATCAACCTACGGCAGCACCAGGCCCCACAGCAATGAATACGGCCCAAGCCAGTATTAGTGCCATAGAGAAGGTGGCCCTTCTACATTTGTGGGGTTACAAGTCTCCATGTGATTTGAGTGTAAAAATGGGATGGCATGCAAAAGTCTAATGAATACACACAGATTTCAGCAAATATTTAATGAAGTGGCATCCAAATGAATCATAAAATAATATAATGAAACTAAATATTTTGACAGTCAAACAGTTGGATTCATTACTACTGTCACCCTTCTCATTCAATTATTATATCATTTCATGTCATGACAGTTAAAACAAGTTTGTGTGTTCGGCCAAAAACAGATAACAGCTTTTCTTTCCAATTCTGAATGGAAAAACCTGAAACACTGCAAGTTCCAATACAGCGCAAATTTCAGTAGCTAACTCAAACTGTCAGATCTTGGTAAGTCAGCAGATCATCTCTCTTCGCCTGAAGATGCATTCTGTCAGTAGAAAGTATAGGTGTTTCTAATAAAGAAATAAAGCTTCAACAGAAGTTTTTTAGAGTTGTGTGCATTTGTGCAACCATTGTGCCTGTAATACACTTGTTTTATTCACCTTGCAACAGAAAGCCATCAAAATTAAAGAAAGAAAAAAGTTACTCTTTCTCCAGACCAGTACATTTCATGGGTTTCAGAAACACAACCTTCATATTTTCCTCCCCTCTTTGATAAAATGCCAAAAATGTGACAGTTTCAGTACAGCTATAGGACATTTCCAAACAGTTGTACCACAATCTACCTCGAAGTGGTATCCAAACACTGCTTCAAGAGCCTAACATCGCTTCCTGAGCTCCAGCCCAGCTAGGCACAGAGCCAGGAGCTGCTGCCACTGACAACAGTAGCATCTTTGCAAATCTAATTCAGGAAAGCAAATTTTTTAGTGTAGAACTGGAAGTCACAGGCTTCTGAAGTTTAATTGCAGTCTAAAAATGATTTCCAGAACATCCTCAGGTGCATTACTGTCTTTCATCTATTTGACACACACGCTTACTTTTCCTCACAATTTCATCTTGGTGCCTATTTTGGTTAGGCATAAGGTGATATTTCACATAACCAAATTCAAACACCTTGAAAATAAAAAGCATTATGCTTCACAAATTTTTATAAAAAGGTAAACAAACATTAGACCAAGCATTCATTCTGCTTTTGTATCACACTGCACTGGCTTCTTAGGAATCAGAAGAGCTGAATTTCATGGATTGTTGTTAAAGTAATTTTAAAAGAAAAACCAAATTAACAAAATGCAGGGGTCAAATATTGTGAAAGATTTTAGACATCTACAAAAACCTTTGCTCTCTAAGTCAGAAAAAAATTGTAGCCCAAATACTACCATGAACACTACACGCCAACCCTAATGCAGTCTCCTGACAGAGGACCAGGACACAGAAGTGCTTGCAGACAGGAAAAACGAAAACCCAGGAAGATCACTTCTTTGAGGGTTAGGCTAGATCCCAACAGACAGTGACAGAGTGATGAAGAATAATTTTATTTTTTTTGTATTTTGCTAGGAACATTTTTACTCTGAAACTTGTTAGATGCATAGGCAAAGTAAAAGCACTCAAACTTGGATAATTGGAAGTAAGGTAAAGCCCTGTGCTTGGGAAGGACTGCCTTTCCTCAGGGAAATCCTGCCATAGCTTTGCCTATTTCAGAAGCCAAAAATTTTCTCTGGAGAAATTATTTTTATGAGCTACCAATGATTCATCCTTGGCAGAGCAATTTAACTTTAGTCAGCAAAGCTGAACTCCAGCAAGAAGAGGAAAATCACCCCGGTCTTTCTGTCACTGCAGTGGCAGAACTGAATACCTTCTTGTTAGCAAGTCCCCTCCAGAGCGTCCATGGGTGCAAGGAACATAACGAATACAATTTACAAGGACACACCAACGCTGGCAGTAAGAAGCTCATTAAGGGGAGCAGCTATCATCATGTGACAGGTAGTCCCACCTCCAGGATTTTCTGTGGCACAAAGCTCCTACCACTCAGCTTGTCTCTAAGGGTTTAATTACCTTCTGGAAATGAAGCGTGGTCGTAAGGGGAAAACTTCTGGGAAAGATTCAGTTTCATGCAAATCAGTTAAATACTGGAGGCTTTACATGTGCTAAAAGGTTTTAAAAGACCATGTCATTTTGTCAGTGGGCTGTTTAGCAGCAGACGTTCACTGTATAAAAATCATTATCTGATTTATTCTTTTATTAGCTTTGTCACCACTCCAGAGAAATTAGATGAACTAATACCATCACAGTTGCTCCTTCACAAAGGTATAATATATGTTCAAAATTTGCAAACAGCTCCTTCACACAACCAGGTTTATTCTGACATTAGCAAAAATCATTAGAAGATGTTTGAGGGTATGGCAATCATCCCATTTTCTCTTCGGCTAGAATTACTTAAATATAGAAAAGATCCGTTGCTGAGAAGGACTAACAGCAGCAAAGACAGCATGTCAAAGATAATGACTTGCACAGCTAATCCCCATGTTTCAAACTGCATATTTACCCCTTGATGTAATAAGATCTGTGTTTCTCTAAATAAGAATTCATCAACACTAATATCACGGGCAGAAATAGGACAGAGAATGTAAATCTTGCAAATAGGTTTTATAAAACATATCAGTAATTTCTTTCCTTTCTATCTAGCTTCCATTCCAAAACCCATTTGTCACAATGCAATAAAACAGTAATACTGTCAATCTACAGGTGACAGTAAGAAACCTACCAACTTCAACTAGAGGACACATGCCGGATGCAGCCCCTTCACCACTGCAACTTCATTTCTAATCTCAGATGTCTTGGGCAACCTCAGTATCCCTAGTTGAGGCACGGCTTTCACAAATTGGATTTTCAAACATACTCGGTGGGTATGCAATTAGCTGCTGTTCTACAGCTTCCACATCCAAGTTAGCTCAGTGGCAGCTCACAAGCAGCACACATTTAGGTCAGACCAGACTAACATACAGCTCACTCCCATTCTCCCCAAAAGGTTATGCTTCCCAGCATATTTTCCTTCTATAATCCAGTTGTGGGAAATAAATCAGAAGGCTTCATTTTCACTTCCAGTTGAGGAGGAATGAATCTCAAGTCTTTGGTGGTAAAATCAAGACCTATACTTTCGTTCCTCTTTCCCAGCCATCTTTGGTTGGGCTTGAAAAGGCCTCTTTTCTCCTGCGGGATATGGAAAAGAGGACAACATCCCTCCCTTGCTGTACCCTGAGGGACAAGGACAGGACAGGATGATTCCCTCAATATCCCCTTTCATAAAGAGTCTGGTGCAGCTCAAAAATATTCATGTACCCATGTGTCCAGTGGCCACCTGTGTAGTATCCATGGTTAATGCCATGCAGTAACCAGAGAGTACAGAAAAGGAAGCAAGGATGTTCAGGTTGCCAAGGGCAGACAGGTTCCTGTCACAGGTTCCTCATCCTCGTTCTACAGCTTCTTATATCAGCATGAGACTTCCATGCACAGCATGAATCACAATCCATTTATCCTTCTTCCTAATGGAAATCACAGACTTGTTAGAGCCATACCAATAAAGGGAAAGACACTGCTGAAGTTAAGGAGATGAGCTGAAAGACAGCTGAGCAAGTTGAAATGTTTGCTAACACTAATATTTCAGCAGTCTACTAGAGGAATAGTACAGAGCATTGCTGCTTCAAGCAATTTGAAACAACTGGAAAAGTTTGAAATATAACATGAACATGAGACTATTATCAGAACAGCACAAATCTTGGAATTTTTGCCTCTCAGAAAACCTATCCTTCAGTCTCCTTTAATGTAGTTATTTAATTCCTTAGACAAATAGAGAATGACCTAATTTTCCAAGTTTTTTAGAAAACAAGAAGGGTATGTTCTCAAACAGCAAGAGAATCCACACCAAAGTGATTTGTGGATATATTTTGATGTAATTCATCATGATTTTCTAAAACTCTACTTCAAATTTCATTGTTTAATTGCTTTAAGGCAAGGACTGCCAATCTGGTGAAAATCCACTGAATGGGTCTTCTGTAAAATACTACCTTTTTAACTTCAGAGAAAAGGTGGAGGGGGGGCTCAACCCATTCTACATTCCACAGAAATTATTTCACTAATTTACAGTCATCTACTCTTAGAATAAATGTCTATTCATCTCTTTGCCGTACCATGACCAACAAATAGAAATTAATCCAAATTATCTGAACACCTCAGTACAAGCGCCGATGAACTCCAGAATTGCTCTGTCAACTCAAAGCACCACAGGATCTGGCCCCAAATGCTTCACTGCATGATAAGAAGTGAAAAACATACCTAAGTCATATTTTTCATTTCAGAATTTAAAAAATTTAATAGCTTCTACTGCTTCATGTAGTCATCCAAGGCTCACATCCCCCAAAAAGGAAGGGAAAGGAGAGAATGATGAGTTTTTTTGCTATAAATCATCACAGAACTGGTAAATCTTGGCAAAATATCTTTCAGTATAAATTGATTTTAAACTGCAGTACTTCCAGAAGTAGACTACCCTGTATCATGTTCAAAAGCAAATATAAACATTAAGAAAAATTTACAAGGACTGTTGAAGTTAAATATTTTTTTTTCTCTTTTTCCTTCAACCTTTACATTTTATTATAACTGTTTTACTGCTGCATTTGAGGAGACACAGCCAAAAAGACATTCAAATATGAGATCAAAATTTAATTTCATTATGTTTTGATGGGGATGGAATTACTTCTTTCACTAACTCCACGCCTGAGTTACTGACAGCCCATTCTCAGCACACTAATTTATTGCTAATGATGACACAGGGGATGAGCCCATTTCTAGATACTTCCTAAATATTCAGCAGAACAACTTCATCCAAAACATCAAGACTCCTTACAGTATATTTTCTCCACTTCAAAAAAAAAAAATAAAAAGCAACAATCATTGATTTAAACTGAAAAAAACCAAAATAAAAGAACAAACTCATTCCTACTCAAGGTTTCCTTTCATCCTTGCTGCATTTAACACAGTAATTGACAGTACACAGAAGCCTTTGTGAAACTGTCCTTCAGGACAGCAACAGATAAAGCCATTATAAATTCTAAACATAGCATTCTAGATACAAAAAATTAAACAGTTCCATAGAATTCTAATTAACATGCATATTCTTACATATCAACACTTATTTCAAACCAGAAAAACAGATGTAAAATGATATAGCTAATGAGTTTCTAGTAAGTGTGGACTTTATTCCACATCAGGACAGCTGAAGAAAATACCTTTTGAAAGTGAGAAAACTCAAGGTAATGAAACACATTGTGTATTGCACTTGGTGGACGTTGCTGAGAAGAATAAACACTTGCCATTTATTACCCTACACTCACCACACATCTCTCCTACGCTATGGCTAAATGCAAGGCACTTTGTTATTGTGCACTAGCTATTATTTAGGTTTTACATTTCAAATTCGTTTAAAATTAAGTCACAGAGGTTCAAACCTGTGCAAATACTGCAACCATTAGTTCCTGTTGATTTCTTCATCACTGTTTCCAGCAGGTAAAGGGAGCTCCAGTGAAGCAAAGGACCCACAAAGGATGGATTCAAGCTGAACAGTGAGGTGATTTGTGATCTTTCAAGAGTAAAAGAATAGTTTACAAGCAGAACAGAAAGACTCTAATCAACTGATAAATTTTCTCCTAGTAACTTCACTGCTTACGTATTACATGTTACACGTGCCTCACTTTCATGGAAAGAACAATGAAGATAGGTACAGAAAAACTGACAACTTGACACTGTCTGACAGAAGGTGCTCACACACAAAGTTGCGGTTCGGTGGTAAAATCCTGCCTGTTGCATCCTGGACACAAGAACATGTTGCAAAGAAGAACAAAGAAAGCATATCTTTGCACCATCTGAGCTTTACAGTGGGTTACAGCACAGTGACGGTGAGCTAGCAACACACATGGAGCCCTGGCCCCCTGCACTTTCAACAGATATCAAACATCTCCATCTGGAAAGGCTGCATAGCTGCTCCCCACTCTCCAAGTATTAAATGGTGACATCCATTCCTCCATGTGAAGCATGGTGGGGAAGAGAAAACCGTAAATCCTGATCTACCTCCAGAAAGACACCCATGGCAATGTGACAGCAGCCACAAACACTCAGAGACCATGTCTGAAACTTTTGAGCTAGCCAGAGGCAAAGCCTGTGCCACATCAAGTCTGGCCCAGCTCATGCAAAACTGAGAAGTTTTGGGATCTTTCTTAACACCTGCCTTGTGTATGTCTTCTCAGCATACTTGTGGCTTTGTCAGGTGAGAGAAAGCTCTGAAGACCCTGCTCTTGGTGCAGCTCAGCAAGAGAGATTTGCCTGTTGGGGACCAGCATGTACCCACCAGCCCAGTTACAGCAGGCTTAACACAAACAAAAAAACAACAACAACAAAAGAGCTTTTAAATGAGTCTGCATCAAAACCTTTCAAAAAAGCTTCCTTCATGAAGGGTTTAAAATCAATAAAACAGCACTCTTGCTGTAATTACTCACTGATAGTTCAAGACAGCAATACTGCAATAGGAAGAGAGGCAGAAGGCCAAAGTCATATCTGATGTAAGCAAAAAGATTGTTCAGAGTACAGCAAGAACAATAACCTCTCCTTACATGTCAGAATCTGACCCACAGTGCTCAAAGATCATTGCTGCTGATCACGCAGATGAGACCATGGTGAGACTCAGGCATCGACATTAATAAATAAAGGCAAAGAAAATCTGAAATGTACCATTCATTCACTTCATCATTTATTTATTTACTCTTTTAAAGAATAGCTGCAGCCTTAATAGAATATTTTTGATTCGTTAAATGGTTTCTGAAGTTCTTGCATATCCTCCATTTCTCTAATGTAACTCATTTGCTGCTGAGGAAAGCCTCCATTTATGAGGCAACGACTCTCCTCTTTGTGAGAGTTAACAGCAATTCCCACCACCAACATGCAAGCTGTCAGTCAGACAGACATTTGCTATAAACATCTTCATTTCCTTTTATTTCTGCAGACACCTTTAAACAGCACCACTGCTCAATTCATAAGCCATATTAGTGCAACATCCCTCTAGACAGTCTCACATAAAATTAAATGCCCATTTAGCAGCTTACAAACCTTACAGCAGTTGGTTTATTTTCACTCATTATTGTAACAGAGCAATCAAGAACAACAGACTATTACAGCATCATATAACATGGCTTCTCTATCAACCCACTGGCATAAAATTAAATGGCTATCTGAAAGATGAAGTAAACCCCTTATTTATATCTGGCAGTTCTGTGACGCTACTAAGCAAATAATGGCTGCAGGCAGATTTCTAAAATCAGGACAGCTCAACTCACCAAGGGTTAACCTGTTCACACACCAGGACCTAAGCCTTTCTCTTGCTTAAGGACTGTTTAATTATGTATACCAAGTGCAGCAGCTCCAGCAGGAAAGATTAAAACAGACTCTCTCAGCCTAATGCAAGGACATTTAACCAGAACACTGCAAGGCTACAGACCAATTCCCCCCAGGTTCACGTGGGTATAACAAGAACCCAGGCAAAAAATTTCATTCCCCAATAAAATAAATGAATGAATAAATAAACAAATAAATCTGAAGGGTCTTAGACACAGAAGTATGGTTTATAAAACAGTTTTCATATGAAACTGGATTTTTTTGTTCCTGACCATCTCAAGAAGTGCTTAAAAAGTGCTTGGATGCTTTTGAAGTTCCAAAGAGGGTATGCAGCATGTCTACCAAGCAATATTTTTCATTTGCATGGCAATAATAAGGTCCTTTAACTTAAAAACCAATTTTCACAGGAACAAAAGCTCTCAGAATTGACCACTGAGGATGCTTCATGGCACCTCTCATTTCTTCCGTCAGCTTGCCTTCAACCCATAATTATTAAGAATACTTTCTGAAACACTCAAAACAACTCAGAAGTGATAAGAGGACATCCTCATGTCACATATTTTTAGTTTTGCAGTATAATCTGCATTAAGCACATTCCTTTGACCAAACCACCTGAATCACTGTCTACCTTGTCCAGCCTGATCAGGAAAAAGCCTTCCATGCAACCATAAAACCCAAACCCATCACCTTTAGTTAAAACAAACAAACAAACAAAAAAATTAAAAGACAACCGACAACCCCAAGAATGCTCAAAGCAGCTTACTCCTACTGACAGATACAATAGCATGCCTTGGGGTGGGGATGCACAGCAGTGGCAGGTGTAGGGCCAGTCTGCGGAAGGAAACTGCTCCTTCACCATCCTCAGAGAGGACCAAGGCCTTCTAGAGCCTCTAAGGAGTGAACAGAGTTATCATGGACTCAGTGTATGGAGCAAACAACTTCTGGCTGACACCACAAGCCCTGGATGATGCTCAGAAACCAGCAATAGCATGGTACAGCTTCTCTCCCTTGTGCTATTCTTTATCTGACTACTGCAGAATTTTCTTTTATAAGTACTGTAGCAACACATTTAGACCAAGATGAAACAATCATGCATATGAATTTGCAGTTCTCTGCAGAAGATACTAACATTATTTCTGGACTGCTTTCCTATTCCAGACAAAATCTGGTTAAAGAAAATGAAATTTTCTATAAATTAGTGTAAAGAAAAAATAATGTATCAGATAATGAGAAAAAAAATACAATAACAAAAGCAAAATATCCCTTTTACCATCTCCCAGCAGAAAAGTCAAGGAACTCTCAATAAAGATCTCCTTTTTTTGCACTCTTTCTACTGATCACAATAAATTTCAGAGAGGAAGCATCTACGATTTTATTTTACAAGCCCTTTGGAAAAATAAGATAGATTTCTCAAGCAACTCTTGAAGTGTTTCATATCTCTTTTCTCACGAATACATGCCTTCAGGGAGCTCCTCCTGCCTCCTTTTTAAGCCCAAGCACTGATATAAAAATCAAGAACTCTGGGGCAGACAAACAGCAGATTCCCAAAAGTCCAGGGTATATGAATATGGAGCTCCCTGACAAGGTCCCAGAACTTTCCAGAGCAGTTTTCAATTTCTGTAATTTAAGGTGAAACTGTTTCAACTAGAATATAAGCAGTAAGAGGAGGGTAATGTTCAATGGGCACTTGGAACAGCCCTCTTTAGACTCTGTTAGCTCTGTACTAAGAGCTGCATTTTACAAGCCCTGTTCACTGCAGGGTTTGTATTAAAAATTAAAATAACAAAAACATAAAACGCTGCACAGAGCCAGTATAAAAATTATGGCAATGGAGTATGTGTGCTCACTTAGTGCCATTTTTTAATAAACATTAAACAAATTCTGAAAAGCAAACTACTAGCAAAGGAGTGAAATACCTGCATGGCCCTCTCCATACCACATTTTAGTCTATACCTTCTAGTCTGCTCTCTTATTTATCAATACCATTTTTAAGTATTCAACAGCGACATGAGGCTGCCCAAGTACTTTAGTTCCCTAAACACATTAATTTCAACTTGAAATGCTGAAATGAGGTCGAGGGGAGCCAGATGATATAATTTTATGGATTTCAGTAAAGCTTTTGATACTGTCTCTCCCAGCACCCTTCTGGACAAAATGTCCATCACACAGCTGGATAAACACATCATGTGATGGGTGAGCAACTGGCTCACATGCCATGCATAAAGGGTTGTAGTGAATGGGGTGACACTGACTGGTGACCTATCACTAGTGAGGCTCCCCAGGGCTCCATTTTAGGGTCAGTTCTCTTCAGCATCTTCATAAACAGCCTGGACGCAGGACTTGAAGGCATACTGAGTAAGTTTGCTGATGATACTAAATAGGGAGGAGCTGCTGATTGCTTTGAAAACAGAGATATCCTGAAGAGAGACCAGGACAGAGTTCAAGAAACCTTTGGAAAATGCTCTCAGGTGCATGGTAGGATTCTCAGGGTTGTCCTGTGCAGAGCCAGCAGTCGGACTCTGACAATCCTTGTGGGTCCCTTGACAATCCTTGTGGGTCAACTCATGATACTCCATGATTTTGTGAACATCCCAGCAGGGTAGGTTGCTGGCATCTACATTCATGGGAAGTAAAAAATCAGAGTAAAAAGTTATCAAAATTACAGCAGGGCTTCATTTGTGGCTCATGATAGACTGGAAACAATATCACTGGACTGCACCAGCCCCTCACAGCTGGGTGCTCAATCTCACATCTGCCTGTATGGTAGAGTACATTCCCATCACTGAATGTGTTATCACCGTGTGCTGCTTGCTGATCCCTAGCTAGCAAATATTTAGAGAGCTCTGGGCAACCCAATTTTCCATCAAGCAGAAAACCTGTCAAGCTTAGCCAGCACTGAGTGCTCTGTCATCAGGGGCATACCGTACTCAAGATTTAGAAATGCCAGCTGCTGCAGTCCAAAGAGTAACAGTGCCATTGATTCTGAGTGCAGCACACTTCTGAGCACGGTATTAAATGCCAGAAACTTTAATTTATATCTGATATAGAAGTATCCAGCTGGGCCATCAAAAATGCAGCTTTGTATTGTTTCCTAAGAACATAAATGTGTTACTTGCAATATAAATCCATTTCTACACTTGCTTCATATTTTTGTGCTCAGATCTGTTTCTAAATTCAATTCAGAGCTGTAAAGTAATTATAAGTTGCTATTTGTGCTTATTCCTATTCAAACCTAAACATTTCCTTCTAAGAACCTGGCTTTCACAATGCTGAATCTTGTGGTGATTCAGTAAAAGAGCAAATGGTAAGACTAGTATTACATAAGAACAGTTCTCTATAGTCAATAACTCACAATTTACACTTACTCTAAGGGAAGAGCTAAGACAACAGAAAGAAAACAAATGAAATCACTTCCTGAAGATGTTTAAGCTGGTCAGTGGTAGAGGTGACACCAACAGAAATTTAAGCCTGCTGCCTCTTGTTTCAGCATTCAAGTGACCATAATAAGCACTAATGCAAGCTCTCTGTTAATGCTGCTTTCCACAGCCAACATAAACCAAACCAACTTGAAAGCCTCAAGTTAAAGGACAACAGCAAGTCAAGAGTAAAGTGCATGTGTATAGCAGTTGTCACTTCTCTCATTGATAATATGAGGTCCAAATGTCAGCTCATCACACCAAGGGCACCTCCAAGATATAAGCAGGCCCTGCTGCAGTTTCCTGACTTAGCTCTCTGGGTGATGAGCAACAGTCCAGTTAAAAGCATTTAAGACAATAATAAGCAGGGGCTGGTCAGCTCCCCATAAAAGTTCAGCATTTCTAGACAAGCAGAGGAAAGACAAATTTAGATGTAGGTCAGCAGGTCTTGCAACATCATAGACACTTTCCTCAACATTTCATCACCAATATGTGACTACCAGGCCATGTTTAAAGCCTTTACTTAAAATCTGGGATTACTACATCCTTTTTTGAACACAAGCGCTCCTAAGACATTATGAGGAGGGATGAAGACTATGCCTGCATAAACATTTTGCAGTTCAGGGTAATGTTATCATTGCAAAAGCAATCCATTTCCTGGACAAGAACAAGAAAATCAGGAAATTTTATCCACAAGTTTGGAACTCAAATATTAAAGATGGTTAATACAGCAAAATGTTTACATGCATTTTCTTCAGCCAACTCTGGCAAGCAAAAGCTGTTTTGTTTACTCAGTTATGGTAGGCAGGCAAACTGCCAAATTCAGTCTTATGCGTATCCTTTCAATTCTTCCATCAGCATGGATTGGACTAAACCAAATATCATCTGTTCAGATGGTCATCAGGAACCACCCATCAGCGGAATTTTCGCCAGTATTGAGGGGAAGCGCTTTGCCACTGGTACCATTCTATTTCCTTTAACATAGCTCTTGAGTTTGCATCTGATTTTTAAAAATAGTAACAACAGATAAAATTTGAACTTTCTATTGGCACTGTGACAATCTTCACCCTTTCAACCACTCATTCAGCTCTGGTTTCGATTTCTCAGAGCACCTCCATGTAGTTCCACCATGACTTGAATGAAGATCATATTGTGTTTGCAGATGCATTGATGAACCCTAGCACTGCCTCAGAAAAAGAGGAAAATGCATAGCATTGTTATAACACTAAAATAACAGTCTACTGAGATAGATAGATAGATATAGATGTGTGTGTATATATATATACACATATATTTATATATATAGTCAAATCCTAGGTAGACAATGACGGGAAGGGACAAGGGCATAAAATCAGAGCTGTTTTTGTAACAAGATTGGGTTATCATATATAAAACTGAATTATGAAACAGTTTTTTCTGTATTCATTGCTGATTAAGAAATATAAACTATGCCTGAAAGTTTGTGGCAGTGTCTGGGGCTTAGCAGCAATCCCAAGACAGGCCTTCAGTAACTGTGAATGATGCAATCCATCCTTACAAAGCACTGAAGCCTAGCTCCTCACTACTGCTTTGGAGACCACAGAGCAAGGCACATTGTGACACCTGGGCATCTTTTCACACCAAGTTGCTCCCAGATGTATTTCCCAGGACAGAAGCAATACTCCCTTGAACACCCTCCAAAAAAATCCATTTTTCCTTTGAGAAAGACATACATTGCAAACACAATTGCAGATAAACAAGAAACAAGAGCATGCAAAAAGTATATTTAAGAGAGTTTAGCACTTAGCAGCACAGGTGAGTTTCTCCTGACTAATCATCTTGTTACTCTTTCCATTACAAGTTTCTAATATGCATAGAATTTGAAATTAAGCAAGCTAGTCTTGTTAAAAGATGTGTCATGCCACATTCAAATGAAATTTTCTGGAGAATCAATGTGAAAGAAAATAATTTCCAAACCTCTCCTTTTTTAATGTAAAGTAGAATTGTTTGGCCATTTTCAGGTATCTCCACAGGGAAAAAGAGAATTGCCATCCAGGAAAACAGAAAACAGAGCTGTTTTTAATACAATGTTCAGGAAATAAAGATAACCATAAACACCTGATAAAGTACTCCAAGACTGTAAGTTGTAAGATTTTTACTGTTCAAAATAACTGCAAGTCTTTGCAATAGTCTTTGCAAGCCTCATGCAAGTAAGTGGTAAGATGAACTTTCAGCCATGGTATTTCTGACAAAACCTGCCTGTCTGCCTGGAGATCAATGTGCATTTTTTTAAATCCAGAGTCAGTTAAACACGGCACGAAGGCTATGAGAACAGAGTTATCTTGATCTCAAGGCTCAAAGGCAATTAAGTCAATTTGTAGTTGCTGAATTTTTCTTTTAAAGATCCTGAGACTTAAGAAACAGCACTGGGTGGCAATTAGAATGGGTATGAAAAAGTATAAGCTTAATACTACATAGGTATTAAGTTTCAGACATTCTGGTGGTCTCCACTATAGGGGAACAATATCTTCATACTTTTTTTAAGTAGAAAAAAACTCCTCCAAATCGTCTTCGCAATGATCTCAACATACCTCCAATACTAGCAGTAAGCACTAAGTAACTAACTGAAAGAAAATGAGATAATGATGATTTGACAAGTCAAGCTCCTTTAAGTCCCAGTAAAAACTAGTGTACTTTGACTGTGTAGGAAGTCATGCCTCTTATGTCCTTCTTCCTCACAGTTCAAGGAGAGAGGTTCATTATGTACCCAACCAACCCACAAATAAGGATGTGCTGGCATGCCGAAGACAAACAATGGGTACAAATGTCTGTTCAAAAACAATGGATTTCTCATGTCGCAGTCAACAAACACAAATAAGCATAGAAACATGTTGCTTAGCATAGAAATGCATACAACTAGTTGGACTTAATGATATATACATGTCAGAGTACTGAATTAAGGGAAAAGGAAATGTAACATAAGATAGTCAGGTTTCACCTTTAGTAAGACTGCTCATCTCTGAAAACACGTTCTTGATAAATCCACTAACAACTAAAACACAAAAAACATTTCTGAATAAACTAAGTAGTGTTAACTTTGCAGTAGTCAAAAGCATCTAAACTTGAATATTTCTTACACAGATTTCACAGGGAAATTAACCCACATCTGAAGCATAAACAATAAGTAAATCTTGTGACTTACTAAGCATGACTACCCCATCCACGGCAGGTTATGCAGAGGTCAGCAGACACCAGCAGTGCATCTTCAGCCTTACAAGAAAACCATCAATTATTTCTCTCTGAGTAGATAAGAGCTTTACAACAGACATCCGTCACCAAAGAAGTCACCTGTAAGGTCTGACCAGCAGGCAGAACCCAGCACTTGACACAGTGCTAATGAAACCAACTGCTACATCTGATAGAGAAAATCAAATGTTCATGGTCATCCTACTGATAGCCTCTGAGGGAGCAGCCCATCCCCACACTGTCCTCTTGAGCAGTATGTGCTTCTGGTAAACCTGCCATTGCCCACAATACTACAAACAATAGCCATAGTGGTTATGTCACAAAAATCCTACACCACCAGTACACAGCTGAGGAAGTTAAAAAAAAACGCTTCGTAAGACATGTCTTGCACCACTACCTAGTCTGTAATACATCACTTTCCTCTTTGTAAAAGTAACTAAGATGCCTCTTTAGAAGAGTTTAGTGACAACATCATATGAATAAAGCCACACCAATACCCATTGCATTTCTGTTGTGCTGATGGTTGGGTTTAGATTCTTCAGTGCAATGTAAATGTAAAAACAGAAAAGCTGTTTCACAGAACTTCTTGTATGGAAAATTTGTACTTTGAATCAACTGCATTTCTCTTTGCATATTTCAGACATACGGTTTTTATGAAATAAAACGGAACTTTCAAGAAGGGTCTATGAATTATCTAGGGAAAATCCAGAAAATTGATTTTTAAATGCTGATCCTTTTGATATTGACACTCTTGTTCCATGCTAACTTCTTTGTCTAAGAGGTGTTTATCCAATTCTCATATGGATTATACAAAGTCACAAAAAGGGAGTATAATATTTAGGTTGGGACTAATTCTAAAATAAATTCTCAATGCTTGCATTTCTTACTATCCACATCTGTATTGTGAAGACAAGGTCCCCTGGTTTTAGCATTTTTAATACTTGGAAAAATTAAACAACTTTCTTTGGAATCCTTTCCTCAGAGCTGAAAGAAAACTGATGGGAGCACCTTTGGTAAATAGAGTAGACTGCGACATGCTCCGTAGGTCTGTACATGGAGAGTGACAGACCTCCACTTATACACGCACCCACTTTGGATCAAAGTAAATGAGAATGGGGACATTGCTGACTCAGTACCAACTAAACTCTACAAAAGTCAGAGCGATCCACATGTTGTCCCTCCTAAGCAGTATACATGCCTTCCACAGCTTCCTTCAGACGTTCTGAAGACCACAGTGAGTATGATCCCCATCTCCATGCTGTTTAAAACCAGCAAGCAGGGAAGCTATTAAGAGTTCTTAGCAAAGGTATCTACATTTTGGATAATCACTCTGGCAGTAGCACCACACTAATGCAATCCAAGGCACTCAACAATCATTCAGGTCCCAGGAAATGTACTCATGACACGCACTAAGGGTCAAACAACAAGGAAATGCATGTAAAGAAAGTGGAGGTTTACAGCACACGTTAACATGAACATCCAATGTTGCACTGAGCCACAACCCTGAAACATTTTCAGACTCTCTGTGTTCATACTGTATTTCCACTATAAGAGTTTTAATTATCATAAGTTAATCACATCCCTGAGGCACTACAAAGCAACAGGCAGTGGCGGATGCCTCTAATCCCTCTGGGGTGTAATTATTTCATAACCACTACATTTCAGGGTTACCTGATGGCCATTATGGAAAATTTTAAACTCTCCCAACCCAAGCCTTTTAAAATTAAATACATCTCTGACCTATTTTACACAATCCCAATTCTTTCCCTTAACATGCAGGGTAGGACTTTGTTCTTTTCTTCAGATAGCAGACAAAGGCTAATCTTCCTCCATCCTCTTCCCCCTCACGTCCCCTCACTCTTCACGGCACATCCAGCACAGTATAAACTATTTGGAGGCAGTATTTTCAAAGGTGAGAGACTGTATTTGAACAGAGATTTGTTCATTGTTTGATGTAGGAAGGATTACGATCCTCAGCTCCACAATGAGAATCCTGTAAGATACTTGTTGCTGTAAGAAATCAGGGTCAAATACAAGTAGACACGTTTTCACCTACAGCTTATCACCTTTCTGATGGAAGGAAGGGATTTTTGACATCATGATTCATTCCTCTCAAGTTGCCTCCATCCAGGAGAACACAGGATGTGGATCCACCAGAACTTTTTCTTTATTGTTAAGCTCTCTTTGCTTTGTCCATTTTTGGTCTCAAAATCCTAAAAGAATAATCACCAAAAAAACCATAAGCAAAAGAAATCTAGGAAGTTTTGCTTGCAGAATAGATCCTTCTATTTTTAGAAACTGCCAATGGCAGATGAAAATGCCATTTTCCTCACCACAAAAGATCAGGCTGGGAGCACAAGAAGAGAATGCAAGATCAATGAATCCTCCTTTCCTCACCCAGACCCTGGCAGAGTACCCCAATAAGTCCCCAAATTATAACCAGGGCTCTGAATGGGAAAAATAAGACCAAGATCAAGACTTTTAAACCAGGGCAGTACCATTTCTAGGTCACTTCAGTACCCATCTATGCAGCTCTGGAAAAACCTACAAGCCAAAACATTGCAATGACACAGTTCCCACACTGACACAAGCAATAACTGACTAGAGTGATAACTAGCAGTGCTGTCATGGCCTTAGTGGGGCTGAGATTAGGCAGTGTTCAGACACGAGGAGAAAGAACTAGACTGCATTTGATCTGATGATGGAAATCTTGGAACATGCTAAAAATACCATTCTTTTACTTAATCTTTAAAGATCCAAAACTCCTTAATATTTCAGTCTTTTCCCATTTAACAGGCTTGAGGTCCTTATGCATCTCCTTTGTTGAGTACACACAGAAGATAAGAGCAAAGAACAAGGAACAAAAGAAAAGGGGTGAAATAAAAGGGGGTAAGTACATTTCAGACTGTGTCTGCTTGCTCAGCTAGAAACTACGCAAGAACACTGTTGCTCCTTGGCAGAAGCAATAAAATAATCAATATAACTGTAAAATGTCATTAGATGTCACACACATCAGCCAGGTCCCTACAGTGTCCACCATTTGACCTTTCATCCTGACATCTCTCTCTGAATCTAAAGAAACACTTGCCCTTGCACCATTTCTTATTCTGTGCATTTTATTTGTGTTATGCAACTCAATTATTAGAAATACTGTTTTTATTTGCACTTACCAATTTTATACCATTTATTTAGAGATTGAGGAGATCTTAAGTATTCAGGACCTAAAGAGTTCTGATTTTCAAAAACAACACTCAGGAGTCTCCTTTCTAAACCCAATTAGATCTCCAAGGCATCACTTCTTTATAATACCTGGATATCTAAATAAAAACTTAGGGGTTGTGTTTTTCAGAGTCCTGTTTTAAAATTCTGGCTACAGGATAAATCTTCATCTCTTTTGCTCTACTGCTGGTTTAAGGTGACACCCAAAGAGTGCAGAATAAGCTCTGCAGTTCAATTGCCAAGCTCTCCCCCTTAAGGATGACTGAAACAAGATGAGAGGTAATCCATTGCTGGGAAGGTCATTTGCTTGCACCAATTTTTCTGAGGTAAATTCAGACTCATTAGATAGGAGCAAATATAAAAAATATTGCCCGCAGGTCATTGTTAAGAAATGTCCTACAGATACATTATAATAAGATTTCAGATAAATTAGGGCAATAGAGACAAAGATGTCATTATTTTAAAAATAATGACCATATGCAATGTGGAGTACAAAACAGGAATCTTTAGTAAACTCTGTTAAAGTTGGAAAAGGGGCCTATTCATGACTCTCTTAAAAGTCCTTCCATTTTCTGTCCTCAAGTGATTTCTTGATGTATTTCTATAAATATTAGAACAAAATACTGATCTCTTTGATAATGGAAACATTTTCTTTAAGATTAATGACGAAAACAGGGAAGTGCTCGAGTTCACTGACTTGCAAGTCTGTATGAAAGTAATGTTAACACTGTTTCATTACCAAATCAAGCATGGTGGACAGGAACGAGTTTTAATTACTTAAACATATTCCAAGAAAACAGCAGAATTGATAGTCATCAAAATAATGAAAACTGAAGGCCTTATCTTTCAAATTACTCCACTTTACATAGAATTATGAACACCACTCTAGAAGCCTGAAAATAACACTTTATTAGGTTGTGGGTTTTCTCTTCTGATTTAGTTATTTGACACTGTTTCTTTCTACTCAAATGGAGCAAAAATGAAGACAGTCTGGACAGGAAGAGATCACACTGGTAAAAATAAGCAATTCAACACATTTATACATACAGCCTTCAACCTCCCTATAATTGCTTTGAGTCTGGCACTGAGAGGGTAAGTAAAAAAAAAACCCATATTTCTTTTTCATTGAGCAAGTTCTAATCAGAATGTCCTGATTTGGTGGGGTTGCCATTGTGTAAATTAGAGGCAGTGTAACATCAACACTACAATACCTGAGTTACCACGTGAATCACTGGATCTGTCAGTCACAGAAGAGAGTGATGGACTGGTAGGAAACAGAAACTAATCATCTATTGTAAAATACAAACAAACATGAAGGCAAACCTCAACAGAAGGAAAACTCACAGATGTTTGATCAGAGGACTTTAAGCTCAAACACTGCCACAGTAGAAACTTCCATCCATATTTTAATACTTCAAAAAAGAAGGAAAGAAAAAAACCCAAAAAACCANCAGCTTAGTGAAGCTCTGGCTTCCTGGATGTCAACAACACAAACAACAAGCAGCTGTGCACTTCACACTCTCCTGCTTCAACCTAGGGTTGGGGTTTGACCTTTCAAAGAGCTCTCCTTAAAACTGCCAGAAGTGAAATTCCAAGGTAACTTTAGATTTGGTTATGATTTTTATCCAAACTGCTGAGCACAAGAGAGAAAAACAGGACATCTAAGGAGCCTCTTCAGAAATTAAGTCCTGAGGTGTCTCAGAAGCCAGAGGGATTCCTTTGTGCTGAAGGGCTGTCTTCCCTTCTGAGTCACTGATTTGCCATAGAATCAAACTGTCAGGTCCTGTGAATACAGAAGCCAAAACCATCAGAGCCAAGACAGTATTGTCTGGACATCTCAATTCACACTACTTCAGAATCTCCAGGGTAATTTCTTTTGCAAGGGGTATCTCTCTACTACAAAATCAAGTAGAATTAATTAATTGATTTCCAATAGACCCAGCAAGATGTAGCAAAAAGTCATTGTTTTCTTGCTCTTTGGATCACATCTGGCTGTGAGGTGTAAGGGCAGAAGAAAAAACCATCACGTCCTCTCTCACTACAATTTCCATCTATTAACCAGTTTCCCATCCCAAGGATTTTACTTGTCCTATTCAAAATATTCTTGAAGTGGCACAGCTGCCACAGAGAAACTTGCTCGACTTCCATTATAAATATGAAAAAAATTAAGACACTATGGAGAAAATAATTAAAGTAATGAAGCCAGTGTTTCCATTCCTGCACAGTTTTGTAATTCATTTAGAAAGAAGCATCTGAGCCGCTTGTCCTTGAATGCCCCAGGAAGCTTTCTGCAACTTGACATATTAAACATTTTCTCTGGTCACTGACTCTCTTTCTTAGCACTTCATCTGAATGCATCATAATCAGGGGTGTAAAGCGGTGTCCACCATGGGGTATATCTCCAGTATATGACCATGTCTCCCTTTCATTGCTCTCCCTTAGCCTGGCAGATGAACTCAGTGCTATTGAGACAAAGGTGGCCTAACGGGCACTCAGCCTTCAGTTAATTTTCATCAACTTAAAATAGCTGCACTGTGAGAATGGCCAGATTGTCAAATGAAACAGTTAAGGGAGAAAGAAAAAGGCAGGAGACTGTAAAATGGAGTAGGAGCATGTAGCTTCTGTGTGCCTTCGCCTGAACCTCAGAGGTGACTCAGGGCCTCATTCTACAGCCAAACATTCCTCAAATAAATCCAGTTTATTCAATTAAAGACAATTAACATAATCCACAGACGACATTAATGCTTGCACATAGCCCACAGTGGACTCAAATACTTCTAAAATACTGCTGAAAAACAAGAGCTGGGATGTTTAGTCTGGAGAAGAGGAGGCTCAGAGGAGAACCTCCTTGCTCTCTACAACTAGCTGAAAGGAGGCTGTAGCCATGTGGGAGTCAATCTCTTTTGCCAGGTCTCAAACAACAGGACAAGAGGAAATGGCCTCAAGTTGTGCCAGAGGAGGTTCAGATTGAATATTTGAAAAACATTTTTAACTGAAAGAGTGGTTAGGCATTGAAATAAATTGCCGAGGGAGGTGGTACAGTCACTGTCTCTGAAAGTGTTCAAGAGGGGTCTGGATAGGTCATCTGGGGATGTGGTTTAGGGGTGTTGATTATGGTAGTGTTGACAGCTGGACTAGATGATCTTGAAGATCTCTTCCAACCTTGACGATTCTGTAAATATCTCTTGCAATTCTAAGTCAGAAAATACTGCTTTTTTAAAAGCAGGATTGAGTTTTAACTCTCTCTCTCTCAAAGGGTTTGCCCTTCCACTTGATTTATCCTTTCTGCCTACTTTTGGTGCATTATCCTTCAATCCTCTATTTTTTCCTTCAAATACTATCAGTCACAAATGTGCGTAACATAGAAAAACAAGTTTTAGAAAGACAAAACTGGAGCACAGGCCATCCCACAAAAATTTAGTCTGTCACAATTTTACACGGGTTTGGGTCAAAGGTATGCTATGCTCCCTGAAACCCTAAGATATCTGTCAAGTGGGAAGAGAGCACCATTGATGCTAAATACATTATGAATGACTTAAACACCATCTTCATTGCTGAAAATGAAGGTTTCATTCTTGCAAGCAGAAAGGAAAACTTCTTATAACTCAACATGTTTGAAGTGCTTTCCAGTAAAAAATACTTTAAAAAAAAGCATTACTAAAGTAGATCACCTTTCCTGCTAAGAGGACCAAGATAAAAAAGCACCTGGGCTCCTCTTTCCAAACCGACGCTTGTTGCAGTGCATGATTAGGGTTTTTCANCGCTTTCCTGTTATTAAAAAATGTGGTTTTAATCACTGTTTTTCCACACATAACTTTCCAGATACAAGCCAATGGTTGGACTATCTTCAGCATAGAAGCAGACAACAGTAGTGCCATTATTGTAGCTCTGTCTTTTTTATATGCAGAAAAATATAATAAACAGAGCTCCAGTTAATTTTACTATTTAGAGCCCGGGGGGACAGTAAAAGTGACAAGAACCCAGTGCTGCCAAGGTTTTGTGACATTTTGGCCAAGTTAACGAATGAGCTAATACATATGTAGCTACAAGCAATGTTTAACAAAACTGGGTGGATTTACTGATGCAGAAAGGCATCTAATCATAGCACCAGTGAATGAAATATTCCCTTTATTTGGGGCATCACATCAAAACAGCTCCTGCCACCAGTCATGCCAACAAGCAGAGGAGAATTGTGCCTGCAAATAGAGGTTCTTAAACAGTCTCCACAGCCCTCCACTTCGGGTCTCCTTGCTGAAACTTCCAACTAATGCAGGACAAAAGGAAAAAATGTGAAATGGTAAGAGAGCCAACACAGAAAATTCTTAATATACAATGGCACCACACCAATTTTCATCAAAAGCTGACATAGTAGAGAACAGAAGTGAGACCTCCAGCACTAAACTCTGAGAAGACTCTGGTACACAAAACCATTTCCATCTAGAGGTTAAAAACATAACAGAAGCATTCACTTGACTTCTATCCCATAGAACCACATTTTCACAAAATCAAAGTATGACTGCAATTGTAGTTGATGTGCTTTCTCTCTCAAACAAGAAATAGATCTGATTAGTTCATTAATGTGTTCCTTGACCTATTCCACTTATTCTACTCCTAATTAAACCACTACAATATCTTGTCATTCCTTCTTGTATATACTGCAAGTATGTTTCACCTTACCTTCAGAAGCTCTTAATTTTTGGTCCAAAATATAATTTCCAAACTTTAATGCAAGATAATATTAATGACCTCCATTAATACTTAAGGAAGGTAAAGTACAGAGAGGTGACATATAATTTGCCCTCCCTCACAGCCCCAAAAGACACGTAGCCTTTGAACTAAAATATTGAATATATTCAAGGATTAGAATGCAATTCTTTGTTAAGCAGATCTGTGCACTTCAGTACCTAGTTAACTGGTTACTTTCCACTTTCTTGATTTCAGTTAACTTTGGAGAGACAAGGAAAAATAAGATACAATACAACAACAGCAGTGATAAAGCAAAAAGAATAAAAGTTATTGCTGCCCCTGGAACGTGGTATAACAGCTTCTCACGAAAAAAGAGATACGTGCTTCAAAATGTCTTAGGATGCAAAACATGAGTTTTTTAATGGAACTTCATTTGCGTATTTTCATGGTCCCGCACATGTAATTCTATTTATTGAACTGAATCCTCCCACTCAAACTTATTGCAGAGCCTCTTGAAATAAGTTCATAATCCCCTGAAGTGATATTTTATTAATCAGGATGGAATAAGGGTTTAGTTGAAGTTCTATTACAAAACAAAAAAACACAATCTCATGCACATTTCATCCAATTCCATCCAAACTATTTTGTCTTAATGAAGATTCAAGATTGCATCTGAAATAGCCAGAAGCTGCCTCCTGGAACAAGTCAGGCTGGCAGCTCCATGCTGCTTCACCACTTCATTTTGGTTTGTTTCTAGTAAACGAAACAAGTCAATGGCTAAAATTAAGTTTTGGGCAGAAAGAAAATGCTCATATTCAGCATTTTGCCCAAAACAACATGCAAAAGTAAATCAACAAACAGTGCAAATACTTCAAGACCATCACTTGAAATGCTGACAACAAATACAAAGCAAATGGCATGAGAAAAATGCTAGGGGAATAAAAGAGAACAGTTTCCAAAAAAGCAAGGCACTAAGTGCTTAGCTAGAATAGCATAATCTTACCCTCTAGCTGAACCTTCCCTTTTTATCTCTGTATTCTAAATTTGCACTAGTTGCTTTGCTAAAAATATACTTTGAAGTTGACATAGCTATTGGTCCTGGCTCGTCGTCTTTCTGCCTCTGAGAACAGTTAAAGTAATAGATCACTGTAATTAGATTTTCATGGGTGCAAGAGACAGTTTGTTTCAGTCACAAACAGGAACAGAGAAATTATGAGCCAGAGAAGGAAGAAAATTAAAGAAGTTAAAATAAGACAACTACTAGGGAAATATGAAGGAAAAAAAAAAAAAAAAGCTATATGTTTATCACCAAACCTCTAACTACAAAAAGGTATACAATACTCGAGAGCTCAGGACAGTTTTACACTTGGGCTAAGGCCATGTGTGAAATGCAAACCAATGAATACCTGCACACATTATTTGAATAGAAAGATTTAAGGCACATAAGATAGATCAGAAAGGGCATCATACATACATCTATATATAATGTTTTAACGTATCTCCTATATTGTGCATATTAAGCTATACCATATAGCCAAGATAAAACAAGGGTTATTTGTTCTTTCTCATGACTTTTAAGCATGAAAATATGAGTCTGTATATATATGCATGGATTTATATACCTAAAAAGACAAACACAAAATCAGTTATTTGAGGCTTTACCTACATACCACATTACACATATTTCCCTATCTGTAACTTTGCACACTGCCTACTAATAGGAATCTCTAATCTCAAGTAAATCTAAACTAATACTGCAAGACAAATAATGGAAAGAAACAACAAACCACAAAGTATCCAAAACTCCTTCTTTCAAGTGGATGACCTCCACCTGACTCTAAAAACACGTTTCTGCATCTGGTATGACAGCCTTATTTGCTGTCACTCGCAACAATGTAAGTCAGCTTCTGAAGTCCTCCAGGAACTAACTGCTTGCAATTTTACACTAATGTCTTCAATCATTAATCATTCATATCATCTAACTGATGTGGAAATCAAACCCACAGACCCCAGCTTTACCACAAGGCTTCCCTGACAGCTACAGTCAAGGTCAGTAGCACTACCATTGTTCAAGGACACTGACACGTGTCAAACTTCAGCAGCACAAATTGCTTGCTATTGCATGAATAAAGGGTGTTTGAAAGTATTTAATATATAAATACACACATATATTTAGGAGGCATATTAGGCATTATTACCTACTCAAGGTAATCTGAAGAAGGCATATATAAAGCCAGAGAGACTTCTTGGCTCTCTGTGTCTCCTTCTCTACTTTTGCAAAATACCATGTCATACAGGCCTCTTTAAAAACATGTCTACAGCTATGTGAAACCATATGGCTTCCTGGGCCTCACTACTCTCTGCAGTGACTGCTCCAAAACTCCCCTTTTCTTAGAACTAGGAACCATCCTCAAACTCCAAAACTGCTTCTATCCATGACAAAGTTACCAAAATTCGTGTGCACACAATACTAGCTTTTGCTCAGCTAAATACACCACCTGTTTCTAGCCCATGCTGTGCAACCAGGACACGTTTCCTGAAGACAGGAAATGACAAAAGAAGAGGCCATTATCACTGGCCTTTTACGTAATACTGTTGACACCTATCCCTGCCCTGGAAATATTTTTCCAAGACACTCTGGGATTTGTGATTTTCATTGCCATTGCCCATAACGGGACTATGACTTCCCTGTAACTTGCCACCATGTTCTTATCTCTCTCTGCTGCTCCTACCTGACAGATTTGTTGAACATGGCAATTCCCACCTCTGTCCCCCACTGTACAGCCTCTCTCTCTCTCTCTGTAAAACTTCATTTAATGCCCCTACGGTGATTTCTATCCCCAGGATTTTACTGTACGAGGTATAGAAAGAAGAATTGGTGAATGCTACCCCTGTTATTATAGGAAACGCCAAGAGGGAATCCTCCAGATAAAAATCAGCCAGCTGTCATAATTACAGCCACAATTTAACCAGTAGCCCACTCTGCACAGAGGCATTTCCCTCTCTCTATGCAACACCCTATGCAATCAAAGTTGTTGACCCAGTAAACCAGCTGGACAGAGAAATTAGCAAGGTTTCAAGAAATGGCAAGCTTCTGTTTACAAGCAAGGCACATAAGTATTTGCAGTGATAAATTAACTTAAACCTCCTTATCAATGTGCAATACAGAAGTGCAGTGTTAAAGTTCCCCTGTTGCCTAACCTGTGTGTCAACACATTTTGGTAACAAGACTAGGTTTAAATTAATTTTCCAGCAGTAACAATGCTAGTTTGGAGATTATTTATCCAAAATTGTCTATATTTCAGTTCCTGAAGTCCCATTACATACTCTCAAATTCAGTCCTAGTTTAATCGTGGCTTACTGCTTTTAGTCTGGAAACAGAGTTAAGAAAAAAAAAAATCAGGAAATGTTAAGAGTAAGATGACTTAAATTTCCATAAAGTAATCCCTAATGACAGTACAGAAAAACCCTTGGGTAATATTTGAAGTCTGAAGGCCTGCAGTGTTATCAACTCATGCATTATCATCACCAATTTACAGTTTTATGTTAAAAAACCAGTTACAAAGCAGAAGCAACTGTGTGAATAACTCAGGTTTTATGTACCAACATGAGAAGGTTCAGAAAGCTTTTACCTGTGACAGAATCCTAAAATATAACACAAGAGACTCAAATAAAAATAATACCAAAAGTATTGAACAGTTAAAATACATTTTAAGTTCTGCTGCCTCTCATAAAAACAGCATGAAACCTAAAAGGGGCTAGGAAGCCCCAACAAATGATGCAGACTGCTTTCTTCTAATGAAAAATAAGCTGTATGTGTGAAATCCATCTCACTTTAAAACACCTCAGTTTCTTCTTTCTTTACAAGAAGTCTCATTTGGACTATACCCTTATGAGGCTCATCTGCTTTTGGTTGCTTAGACAGTGTCCTATTGAGATGGTTTTTCATAGCACCACTCAAGAGCAATCAAATTGCAGTAAAAACACCAGTACTATATTTTTGTTATGAACTGTTAATTTAACAACAGTTTCTTCCCTCATCCTTCTGCTTTGTGGTCCATACATCTTTTGGATGCATATGCCTGCCTTCACAATTGCTTGTTCTCTCATTTCCTGCCCAACCAGCACATTCAGCCAGGTCTGGCAGCAACACTCCTGCTACTGAACATGACTGGAACACTGGAATTTGCCTGGAGAAAATCTGCAAATGTCAGGCTGCTGCTTTTTTT
>VXBB01002545.1:759433-777652 GCA_013399915.1 Illadopsis cleaveri
TTTTAAATTATTCCAATTCAGATCTTAAATCAGCATTTAAAAAGACACTAAGGCTGCCAAGTGCTGAAGGTAGCAAACAACTCAGATTTTTCTGAAAGCATCTTGTGGCAGCTGCAAGTTTGTGTTACATTACTTAGAGCAGTAATTGCCTTTGGAAATTAGATTTTCCTGCTTGTTCAAAAGATTTACCATTGGTAATCACAAAAATTCAAAATTTAACTCACTAAATGCCAACATTAGCAAGCAGATATAGAGGATGTGTGTGGCAAAAAATAAGCAGAAATGGAAATCTATCAGATAATGCAAATAATTTCTTTGACAGTACACTTTGATGTCCCTCAGAGCACACATGCCCCAGTGGTTCTAAAACTCTAAACAGCACAGTTTGCAAACTCTTCCCTGTCACAGATCTCTCCCAGGAACAAGTACACCTTGCTATCCAATTTGGATATTAATTTCTGCATTTTCATCCTTCTTGTTATATTCCCCAACTACTCCTCCTTATTGGTGTTTTCAGTTCTTATTTGGTCAAGCTCTAAATATTTTGATTTTTCTTACAGTGACATGACAATTTTCCACTATCCTTTATGTAAGAAAATTTGATTTGCCAAATTATTTTGATAATAGGTCACTTAATAGGTCTGGTATCAGAATGTGTCTGTGAACCATTTGCCTTTCAACAATCTCTGCAGATGAGGAATTTTCAGATGTGGATTATTGTAACAATGAGCCAAAGGGCCCCTGAGACATAGTCACCAGCATTCGCAAGGAAGACTAATCAAGGGCGGCTGGATTTCAAGGGAACGTGACCAGCATTTAAAATCAATTTACACTTTTTGTTACTATTTGCTAGTAGAGGTTCTTCTCTTCTCAGTAGCGTTTATTGCATTTTTTTCCTTCCATGCTGCAGCACCCACAAAATGCTTGCAGACTGAAGTGAGGATGGGGATGTCACTCCCTGCTCCCATGAAAAGTAGGGTAGTCATTTCAAACAATCTTTTTAAGCACTGTGCACCACTCTTCCAGTAGTAATCCCATCAAAAAATACATTAGCATCTTCTCCAGATGTGGCCAGACTTAGAGTGCTCAAAGAGTACTTGAATGGCAATGCAGTATCTGCAGCACTCTCACACCTCCATTGGGTACCATTGCACCACACAGATAAATGACAGCCCACCCTTCCTGCAGCACCACCTGTAGTGTAGCCCTGTGAGAGCCCAGAGCTCAGCACCGAGATGCACAGAGAGACGAGAGGACACACCAGCCCAAGGAGTGGAGTGCAGTTTGCTTAACTATAAATGTCTATCCTATGACATAAGCACCTGACAGCTACGTACCCATGACTGTCACTGGAGACCTGGTCAATATAGCTCATGTAGTTTGAGGAACAATTCATCTTAACAAGGGTAGGGCAAGGCAAATCATACCCTAAACACAGCTTACTGTAACAAATGTATCTGCACTACTTAATTCACACACAGGTGTCATCCAAAACAGTGGAGCAACATTGAGTATCTTGGATTAAAAAAAATAACGTGCCTCACAAATTGATAAATATCATCCCCTGAAAGGTTAACACTGAAGGCAGAAGTAAATAAGACTTATCTCATTGAGACCCTCTGCTGCAGCAACCAAAGCAGCTAGAATCCATTTGCTTGCAAGAGTCCATAGAGAATATAACAAAGTAATTTGAGTCAAAATAAATTAGTTTATTTTGTTCAGCATGGCCAAAACCCATGCCACTTAGTTTTACCTACCTAAATAAAGGGCACAGCCCATTCCAGGCTTTTCTCCATAAACAAAACAGAGAGAGGTTGCTCCAAAGGGACACTCAATACCACCTAGGATCTGGTTTGTCCTCTAAATGTGTCTAACTTTCATTAGTGACTAAAAGAAAACCAGGCTACAACCAAGCTGTTGGCACATGAACTTGAAAACAACCCCAGAGACTCTCAGTAAAGAAAGTATTCATAATCTGAGGTTCTACTTTCACGGCTTTCCTCCCCCAAAACCCACAAACATGACAGTTATGATAAGCAACAAAACAGTTCACACATCAGGATTTACTGTGGTTCCACTATCAGAGCCCACCCTTATTATAATAATATATTATTCTTCCTAAGGGGGATCAACAATTGCACCTTGGGATCCCTGCTGTGAGAAGCAAACCTTTCCTTCTAATGTGACACAATACCAACCCAGAACTGCAGGGTATTCTGGCAGATTGTGTTCAATATTTCAGGGAGTCCAGTGCAGTGTTTTCTTCTTTCATTACTGGCAATCAAGCCATTTGAAAGGAAATGAGAGATGAAGAGCTAAACATTCATTTGGAGAGAGGAGAGATAATCAAAAGAATAATAGTCTTGTCTCAGATTTTGCATATGATTTTTCAACACTAAGGAGCATAAAACTGATGTGTAATACATCTAATATCAAACTAACATCAAAATATCAAATAATACCAAATGCTAATATCTAAAACTAGTATATAAAATAATGTAGATTACATTTAGAAAATCAAACACCAATGAAAATTTACCCTGAAAAATAGGTAATATCAATGTTTTTTATTCATAAAGCAACAGAAACACTCAGCAAAAAAAACCTGACAGACATGTAAGCTTAAAGTTGATGATACAGAATACACTACTACTGCACAATGCATGGGGTATGGTATTCTAAAAGACAACTATGTATTTTGACAGGTGATTGTATTACGAAGGACTGATAATACTGATATCAGAGGAAAACCAGTAAGGAGAGATGAATCAAATAGTATGAGTATATTCCCCATTGATACCACAGAACTCACAAGCTCGATTCTACATGACAATAATGAAACATTGAAAGGCAAAGAAATGGAGAAATCCTAAAGTGGAAATGCCGCAAGATGAATAGAAAGAGAGACACATAAATAAAACAATGTTTTCAAGAACAGGTAAGTGGATAGTCTGCAGAGTCACAGATTTAATGCCCTAATTCTAGATCACACAACCAGACATTTCCTTCATACCCTGTATCCACTTCAGCCTACTGGGGTGTTGGACTTCTCAGCAAACAGGTTGGAAAAAAATAATCTGACTAACCGAGTAGTGCTACTTCCAAATTAGCAGCCAAAGTGTGTTCATAACACATTCAAAACAAACAAGCCTACACATTACCCAGAAATTTTTCCCATGCTAACAATTCCAGATTCCAAACCAAATACACAACAACTAAACCAAAATTATGAATATCAAAAAGTAACACTTTAAACAACTCATGCTCCATACGAAACCTAAATTATTTTCTCAGTATATGAAAGTCATCAAGATTGCAGTCATGCAAGCAGAAAACATAACCATGTACCTCCAACACATTCCAGTAATTTTACCCAGGATTGTACTACACAAGGAAACTTGATCTGAGCTAGCACTGTAGCTCTTAAATTCACAGAATGGTAGCTTATATAAGCTATGCAAGAAATTTCTGTCAGAACCATACAGAACTTCTGCATTCTACATAAGAAATACTTTACAGGCTAAATAAAACATATTTACATTATTTAATTAAACTACAAAAATAGTAAATTTCAAAGATGAAGGATACACTTAACCCAGAATAAAACAATGCCTTTGCAAATGGGCCAATAGACAGGTTTCCTTCATCTTTTATGCTACCTCCAAAGTACTTCAGAATAAGACATTTTATCATGGCGAAAGAATGCTCTTTAAAATCATACATTGGTGTTGTTTCACCTTTGTCTAATTCATTTTTCCCTAGCACTCGAGAAAATACTCTTTTTTTAATTTAAGCAAGGCATGGGAAGTAAGAACAATGACCTACAAAGAATCCAACTTCTAATTATACATGCAAGAAACACAATATGAATATAGGGGGAAAAGTACCAAAAGACTGCTGTACGGAGGATGCTTTGTGCTTAGTATGATAAAACTTGGAAGATGTGTACATTTATTTTAGCTCGCTGCGGTAAACTTGAATGATTACCTAAAGTCATATGACAAAAAGTTAAATTTCAAGTAATTAGCTTGTCATCAAATACATCATGCTAACAAGCTCAAGTGCTTCCACTGAACAGAATTCAACTTCCAAGCTCTCAAATGCTATAGTTTGAAACACCTACTTTCCTGAAAACTCTTCCAGCTATGCATCCAAGCAGTCTAAAATATACCTCTGACTTCAAAAGGGGCATGGGATTCTTTCACGAGCCAACTATATAGAAAAGGAATTTTTGCACACAGCTCCAAGTCCTTACCTTTCTGTAGACTATCATATTTGGAGAACTCTCCTCTGGGTCAGCAGTTTCCACACTACTCGGATCAGTGGGTGCTTGGGCCATGTTTGCCTCTTGTCACTCAGACTGCAAGGACAGGAACAAAAGTCAGCATCAGTCCAGGCTGCAATGGAGCATGGTAAGGACATGCAACTGCCTCCCAGGCAGACAGACAAGGATGGTACAGAGGGAATCACACTCCAGGCTTCACCCCATGCAGGATTTTATCACATTGTGTCAGAACTGACTGGTTTACGAGATAATGCCCCAAGAACAAGGACCACCAAGTCACACACAGCCATGATTTGGGTCATCACAGACACACATTTCTCCCACAGTTCTGAAGTTTTATCATAAGCCCTTATTCAATAGAAGAATATCCAATTAGTACTTCACGCACTTCCTTTCCTCGCTATGTAGCACCAACAGCTTTGACTTTTCTAGAAGCTTTTAGGTACCTGCAACGAAAAAGCCAAGGCAGCTTGCTGTGAGGCAGAGTGAAACCCCACTGTAAGTGGCGGGTGCAGCAGACTGTCAGGCACACCGGTGGCTCTCACCTGCAGACACTCCAAGCCCCTTCCAGCTCTCCACAACCCCAGAGCAGCAGTCAAGAACCAGGGAGGCATAGCTGTTTGTTCAGAGTAAACAGCTTCCCTCACCTCTTCTCATGATACAGCCAGGAAGAAACAACAGGACACAGGCAGGCAACCACACATAATACTCCTTATCTTCTAGAAGCACAGAATGGAACTGCTGCCTCATCTCCTCCAGGTCACACCAGCCTTGAGGCAATGAGGCAAGAGCATTATTTAAAAAAAAAAAAAANGGTGCAGGGAAGGCACTTTAAGTTCTAAGTCATATGCTATATTTTCAGTTTTTCTTCCACCAGCACATTTGACAAGTTACATTTAAATTAGAGGCTGCAGTGGAGCCGTGTGGTGACCTTTCCTAACCTAAGAAGTAACATTGCCTCCTACAGACACTGGCATTAAAACTGTCTGACAAGTTCAATTTCCTTAACATTGGAAGTACTGAAATATCCCATCTCACCATATTTCATTAAAAACTGAGAACAAAAGAAATCTATGTTCACACAAGTATAACCCATGCATTAATTTCTAAATCATAGTTCACCACTAACCTGTCTCCCTTCTTTAAGGAAAAAGATACCTTCCTATTCCTTCCTTTACCCACTTTCACATTGCCACAGGCAACAAAGTGCACCAGCATATAATATACATACACAGCATACAATTTTATGTATAACGCAGCCCTGAGCCATTCTAGCTGTCAGTTATCAGTTCCCAAGGACAAGTCAAGAGCCTAAAATCAGACCAGCTCAGACCATATCCCAGCTCTGTCCTTTCTCAGCAGTGAAAAGGCTACTGTGGTACCATGCCTAACCCATCACTAGAGCCAGAAGCAGCTGAGATACCTCCTTTAAAAAAACATAAAAGAAACCAAGGTTAAATAATCTGTATCAATCCAGAGTCATTAATATTTTTCTTTTATAAGGTATGCGTGCACACACACAAATGCATACGTACATGTATATACCAATTTCAGTAATATACAAATTCAGTAATACAGTTCAAGGTCAAGTTAAACGATACATATATAGATCACCTTTTAAAGGCATGTTCAGACCAATTTAGACACTGTTTTATATTTAAAGGACATAAATTTATTTTAACTCCTATTAAACCTCATGTCTTCCTAGAAGCCCAAACACTACACTGTTGTACCGGGTCACGAGCCAAAAAGGAAATTGAATAAATTCTCTAAGCAAAATTATTAGATTCAGAAAAAATTAAACAGCACAAACAATGAAAGGTAAAGCATTTTTGAATTTTAGCACTTCAAATTATTTACAGGAATGTGCATTTTCACAATACTTCTTGGTCATGATTTCAAGGCGCTGAAGAATTAGGCTCTAGGTTATCATCACTCAATTTAATGGAGCAGAACTGGGTTGATATTTTATGTAACTTTCTGAAGGCAATTACAAAGCAGAGTTGAAAGCGTATGTCAAGTCACACAAGTTTCAGCTCCACCTGCAGTATATAAAGACCACATTCACCACTTACATTATGTGAGATTTTATGTGCATGCTTTAAAAGAAAACAATTGCAACTAACTTTCAATTCAGAAATTCTCTTGAAAGAACAAAACTACAATTTTTAACTGAAAAGCCCTCTGCAGCATTACTGAGTTGTGCTTTACTCATTGCATTATTCACTTTGAATGCCCACATTTACAAATTCTGTTGTTCTTGTTATACTGTCAGCTCACTTGATCTTTTCTGGTGCTTCCATATTTCCCCCCATAGCGCTTTTCTTGAAGCTTTTCATCTGCTCCAGTGCAACAAGACAATAACATCATGTACAATATGCAGTAGTAGCTGGCATGCTGTTCACGGTGACATTGAGGGAGCCATTAACTTTGAAGATCTACATAAGCCTAACACATAGATCTGCATAACATCTAGATAAGGTAATCAATACCAGCAAACCAATCTGTTGTTGGGAGTCAGGAATTTGCAAAAGTGATTCCCACAAGTGCCCAGCATCTGCTGCTGGATTTCAGTCAGGAGCAGCAGGAGCAGGGCCACTTTTGCAGGAGTGACAGCAGGATGGACATCTCAGAGAACAAGGCTGGAGACAAGACAGGACTGAGGTGCAGTGTGAAGCAGAGACAAGTGTGGGCATCCCTTCCACACAGCCCAGGCACTGCTGCTGCTGGGATGAGCCTTAGTAGGCCAAGCCAGGGCCCCTGAGGAATTGTGAAGACTGACCATTGCCCAAGTTTCTTCTCTTTCCTTTATACCCTTTTTAAAAGCACAGAATTCTTTGTCATAGGTATTCTACAAGGAAAAAAAAAAACAAAGTACAGATAAAATAAGACAGTGATATGAAACAGACATGTTCTTGACTCTTCAAGGTGAAAGCACAGCAAGGCTGGGTCCCATGGATTCTACTACACCTGTGCTTTTTAACATACGGGAGCTGAATGGAGCTCAGCACCCAGCGATGCAGGACTGCTTCACAGAACCACAGAATGGCTGGCATTGGAAGAGACCAGTGGAGGTCATCTGGTCCAACCTTCCTGCTCACACAGGGTCCTCTACAGCACGTTACTCAGGATTGAGTACAGATGGCTTTTGAGTATCTCCAATGAGAGAGACTCCGCAACCTCTATGGTCAACTGTTCCAGTGCACACTCACCCGCACAGTAAAGTTCTTCCTTATCTTCAGGTGAAGCTTCCAGTGCATAAGTTTCTGCCCATTGCCTCTTGTCCTGTTGCTTTGGCACCCCAGAGAAGAGCCTGGCTTCATCTTCTTGGTACCCTCCCTTCAGATACTTAAATACATTGATGAGGTCCCCTCTCAGTTGTCTCTTCTTGAGGCTGAACAGGCCCAGCTCTCTCAGCCTTTCCTCACAAAAGAGATGGTCCAGCCCCCTCATCATATTTGTAGCCCTTCACTGGACCCACTCCAGGAGCTCCATGTCCATCTTCTACTGAGGAGCCCAGAACTGGACACAGCACTCCAGATTTGGCCTCACCAAGGCTGAGTAGAGGGGCAGGATCACCTCCCTCAACCTGCCGGCAGTGCTCTTCCTAATGCACCCCACTGTTCTTCTTGGTCACAAGGGCACTGCTGGCTCACGGACAGCTTGTCCACCAGGATCTCCAGATCCTTCTCCAGCGAGCTACCTGCTGCAAACACAAATGAGACTGCCCATGGTCAAAGCACAGCTTTTTTTACCCTACTGCTATGTTAACATGCTGCATCTACAACCCTTTAATTAATATAATTGTATGTGAAAGTCCACATCTGATTTGCAGTGTTCTCTTAAGAAACAAACCAAAAAAACCTACACAATTTTTTCCTCACTGTCAACCCAGTGTACTCCAGATGCAAGCAGGAAGTCAACCCTACAATACTACACAGACTACAGAAAATACTACATAGAACACAGAATTTGCCCTCTGAACTTTTCTGTAAGCACATGTTTGTGATACATCAGCCTGAGGTGATTCCAGCTTAGTCTTATAAAGAAATTTCAGCTACACTTAGCTGAGAAGAGTGAAAACAAAGATTTTATGTCAGTTTTGTTGGTTTTTTTGGGTTTTTTTATTAAGTCTCCAGCTAAATTTAGACAGTCTCCAGCTAAGAATCTCACCAATTACTATCTTAAGAGTACTGTCAGCCCCTCCCTCCTCTGGGCTGTTTGCTGTATTATCAGGGCTAACTCAACCCAACCTGCAGCCACACACCAGAAATCTAAATCCAAATGCATGTCTTCAAAAAAATAAATGGTCTCTAAATTTTAACTTTCATGTTCAAAGATGCTGTTTTCCCACAGCTGTTTTTCCAACAATAGCCATGCTTGAAGCAATCTGGACTCCTCAGCAGCAAAAGTGATAAAAATTGGAAACCATTTGTGCTAGCCATTCTCTCACTCTGCCACACACAAGAAGAAAATCAGCAGTCTTCAACTTCTTGTTTATGGATAAGATGGCCTATTAAGCCTTTGAAAAATATTCCCAAAAATATGCTAAAAAGAGCGGGTACATTCTCCTCTCACTGATTTTTTGCTTTTTATGTTTTATTCTTTATTATAGAACACTTCTGCTTTTCCCCTAACAAACATAAGCACACTGGATTAGATAGGCGGCTGCTGACAAAATGCACTGAATCACAGTAAGAATTCTCTCTTGCTCTTATCTGATCAGGCTCCTCACTCTCCCAAAAACCAGAAGCTTCAAAGAGATAAGGTTCCCATATGTCATGAAAGGATGAGTGAAGTTTAAGGTGGAATAACCAAATAAAAATATGCTCTGAAAATCAAGAAAATATTTTTTTCCAGTTTATCTTTTTAGAGTTTCTCATACAGAAATGTAATCAGAAAATTTCAAAGAAAACCACCTTTACATTTTAATCCGTAAATACTGTATTTAATCTCTGTGTATGTGTAAATTCAATGAAAGCATCTGAGCAGTAAATTAAGAGATTCCCCTTAGTGTTCTCAAACACCTTGATTGTTGGCAGAAAAGACCATTTGAAACAAGACTGCTGTAAGAAACCCCTTACAGACACAAAGCCCCATGTGTTTCATAGAAATTAGTACATCTAGGAGTCCTTATAGACTCTGGGGTTTATACATAATAGAGAAAGAAAGAAGTACATGAGAAGAAATCCTGCAAAACAAACTATTTCTTGAAAATATCACCTGGATTTAACAAACTAATACAAGGCCATATTTCAACTCCTATCCTGCATCGTAATAAATAAATTGTAAACTTAATATGCAAAATTTGTAGTGCAAAACATTTCTTGCACATGTGAGATAAAATAAGGTAGTTTTTTAAAATAGAGGAAAACTGAATCACAGAAAACAGAATCAGCTAAATGAATTCCCACAGAGATATATATCAGGACTGCTCAACTGAAATATAATTTTGGGTGACAATAAGTGAAAATTACCTTTATGCTATGTAATTAATATATTTCAAGGGCAGCTTATAATTGGCACGTAGTGTTAATATTAAATCATGAGATATTTAGTGCTTTAGATCACAATCATAGAGTAAATTACAATTTCATGTCATTAATACCTAGTTAATTTTTTTCTATTTAGTAAAATACAACTAGATTACATGACTTTTCACATGCCTGAGAAATCATATAACCACATGCCTTACTGAACTCATAATTACCTAATAGGAAAAATCTCTACCTAATCTGCTAGAATATTTAGATCACATAGGTCATTATTAAGGTGACAGGAGGGAAGAGATGGAAGGAAAAAAATCATTTACGCTGAGTTCAATTAATCTCTGTTAATATTAAGTTGATAGTTCACTTCCATTACCAAATCCCTCTAAAATTGCACTGGGAAGAAACTTGTCTTCATGTTCTTTTTCTAGTTAATTATTACTTCATTAAACCAGGACCTGGGCATGCCATGCAAGTTGTGTATACTGGAAAGCAACATACAGCCTATCATTAAGCTGATCCTGTTGACCAAGGTGAAAACACTAGCCAGAGGTCACTCCCCAGGCCCTACCTAGGATATCCTCTGCTTTTCACTGGTGTAGCTCAGTCCAAGCACTTTACAATTCACCTCTACTCCTCGTTCAGAAGTAAATCCACAAATTTAGTGAAATAACTTCCCAAAGAGGAACATATATAACACCCATTTGTATGGCTAGGAAGACTGGAGTTGTGATCAAAACTCCACCATCTTCACCATTCCTTTCTGGGAAACACTGGAGCTGCACACGGCACATCACCACCATGCCCAATGGGTCAAGAGTCCTCACATATGTCCTCTCCTGAGCCTGATGAGGAGGACAGAAGGGATACACACAGGGAATCAGCAGTGACTGAGCAAAGGTCTGGCCCCACCCTAGATACCACGGCACTGCTCTCCTGCATGGAGGGGCAGAGAAGAAAGACTGATTTCAATCAGTGAAATATAGCTCCCAAAGCACCTAAAAAAATCCTTCAATCCTTTGTTTTGGACATCAAAACGTAATTGAAGTTACTTCGAAAATAGTTTCCTAGTAGAACATCACCCCAGATCTTCTGCCCTTCCTTGCAAGTGCTGAGCATTGCAGTAGTATCAACAATACTCAGTCTGTTGCCTTTTTTAAGGAGCCAAGTATAAACACTTCCAGCAGCTGCACTTAATGTCCAAATTTTTGCCAAAAAAATTCCCCTTTGTTTGTGGGAAAGCAGTTTTGTTCACGCTGGGAGAATTGAAGGGCGCTAAAGGACCCCAATCCTCCTCTTTCTGATGTACAAGCTCACAGGGAGCCCCATGTTGAAGCACAGGAGCTCAACACTTTTCTCACTCTACAAGTGGCAGGATGAAGGATGGGCATAAGCCAAGACTTTTTTGCCTGACTCTGACAAAGCAGAAAGAGAGGACCCAGTTCCAGGACACTCCCTTTTTCTTCTTTTTGGGGAAACTGGGATCCTGATGAAGGCTGGGATTTCCCATTTCTACTGCTCTTACAGACATTTCCTAAAGATGCAGTGCCTTTCCACAACTAAGTGCTTCTCCTGGGGAAAACTTTCCTCAAATTATCCTACAGGTATGTCTACATTTCCACACAGTACTAGGGCAGGGAGAAAGCTCTGGGCTCCTGATCAGAAGTGCTTAGTTGCTAGTTTGGCCCCAGGTTATCTTTTGTGGAGCTCCAAATCTAAGCAGACACACATTTGGGACACACAGCTCTCCACCACCAGCATTTGTTCTCAAGAGTCAGCATGCATCATCTTACACAGCATTGAGGTTCCTACTTTCTATCCATGTCTGCATCAGTCTCCCAATAGGTTCTGCAACACCATACAGCTTCCTAACATGTCCCAAGTCCTACAATGTATAACCTCATCCTTCTGGTGGGCTGCATCTCAGTTTTTTTTAAACACCGTACTTAAAAAAAAAACCCATCCACATCAATCACTGTATCTTCAGGCCACAAAGGTACCAACTGAGGGCCAGAGGTCTGAGACCCTTCTAACCAAGAATATGCAGTATGAACACAGCCATCTTTTAAACCAAACTACCTCTCAGACATGAGTCAATCCAAGTTACTTGGCTTCCTGCAGATAGACACAAGTTTAAACTCAGCCCCTGAGTAATCTAATGTGTAGGTATCTGTAGGTACTTCTCGCCAATCACCTGCTGTTCCCAATCATGTATGTTGGTTAATAAAAAAAGCAAATATTAATGGTTTAGTGGTCTAAGCAGAATATTGCTAACCAGGGATCACCAAGGCCTCATACCACCTCCAAAAAGGGTGCTCTCCATGGTCTTGAGCAATTTTCTCTCCATCTGTGACACCTGTGGTAGTGCTCACGCTGTCAGTGTCTAACAGACAACACTCACGATGGACACTTCCAGTTGTTCCATTTCTGTGAGCCACTGGCGACCTGCCTCAATCACCCAGCAGGTGGTCAGACTGCTTCTTGATAAGCCATAGAAGTGGATTACTTTCCTCCCCTTTCCCCAGCTTGCCACACACTCCATTTTGATTTTACATATTTCTAAATCTGCAGATATTCTTAGATATTCTAGAATGCCAAAAATGCTGCTGGATCTGGGTGTTACACCCAGGAAACATAGGGGTGGAAGTCAATGTAAAGTAATTTTTGGCATCTAACTTTGACTAGGTCCTGACTTCCCATGATAACCAGAAGGAAAAATGGAATGGAGATGGAGGTAGTGAGTATTGACATATGAATTGCTGGTTAACTAGGCAATTTTTTTTCTCTGCGAAATCAATTGTTAAAATGGACACTTGCATACTAAATTTACTTTTAATGGACCAGAATGATGTTATACCAGGAAGAAACTGCCTCCAATACATCTATCCCTCTTCCAAAGAATTCAGAAAAAAAAATGCAGTGTTCACTGGTAATCAATCTCCCTTCCAATAAAAGAATACTGCTGTGAGCACAAGGCCTCTTGGAAAGGCTCTGAGCCAAGATGCTGTTACCAAGGATAGCTACAAAGAATGTGATAGCAAGTATATGCTGAATATTTAACTAAAGCAAGTGTCAGTGCTATATAAATTTAGAAATGCAAAGAGATAGCTATAGCTCAACTTTGAACTTCATGTGAATTGGTGATCCCAAACTACAGCAGTAATTATTCAGCACTATCGGCCTGCAAGGAGCAGCAGTTACAAAGCTGAAGCTGTATTTTGTTGTTTTGCAACAATGCCAACTTATTGGCCAGAATCATTCCCTGTGGAAAATAGGCAACTGTACTGATAATACAGAGCTTGAGGGTAGACTTCTAATCCACTCTCCAATATAAATCTTCTATTGGATCAGTTAAGGTGTGCTAAGAGCATCCTGATCTTTGAAGCTGGTCCATCAAATACACCATCCCTGAAAGTGCCTTGCCTTTATGTACCACAGAAAATATTAATTGCAACTACAGTAAGCTACTTCTGGGGCATGGGCTGCACTTTGTATTTCACATTGTATCCAGTAAGCTGAAAACAACTGAAGAAAATTGATTCAAATATAAAACTGAATGAGAAGATGCCCAAAATAATGGATGCTCTAATACAGACTGACAAGAAAATATTAAAATTTAAAAAAAAAAAACAACTAACAAACAAAACATAGGCCTCAGTGCTTGTTAGATTCCAAATTCAGATTTACTCCACCTAAGCTCCCTGTTCCCAATAGAGCTTGCTGAAATGAAGTTCCCTTCAAGCAATCTTGTGCAAGTTGATAGAACCAATTCAGCCCTGCATTGATCAGCGACTGCATAATCTCATTTAAAATGCCCCAAAGTGCTGAGAGTTCTTGCCAGTTGTTCATTCTCAAGAGGATGGAAAATTGCAAGTACCCTGCAATCAAATAAAATGGGAAATTTGCTACCCAAAAGCACAGGTGTCCTTGAAGATATGGCACCATGAAATACCCTTGGTGCAAATGAACACAACTGGTTGCATCCCACCTACCTCAAGGACATGATGCAATATACTATGATTTCACTGCTCTGCTGTTTATCATGAGAGCACACAGCCTTTTCAGATGCAAATTACACACAAATCGCTTCGGTAATTGCAATGTAAAAAGCACTTAAGCCACTTCTGAATTAGCTAGCTCAAGTCCACACAGCACACATCCACACAGTTCAGCAAAGCCTACAAATCCCACTGCTGTGGTTCATTTAACCTGAACTTCACAATATAGGTTATATACACTATAAATACTAATATACTTGACTACTGCTATTGTTTTACTATAATATTCCTATAAAGACAGTTGGTTTAATTGAGCTAATACATGTCTCTGTCAGATTGCTTTTACACTGATGAACACAATCTAAAACTAGTTGTTCATCTGTGACACAAGAAAATAGTATTTTTTTTTCAAAATGATAAATTAAATCACAGTGAATTTAAGTAACTTCCCACAATCACACAACAAATGACAGAGGAATAAATTGGACATCTAAACCCTGACTTTCAAGCCATTAGTTATCATTTGCTCAACACACATTCCCATAGCATAGCAGGCCTGTAGTGTGAGGATTTTTAACTACCCTGTGACCCTTTCACTGCTGATGCCAGGTCCTATAAGCACAATGAAAAAGATGAAATATTGTCCTTTATCACCGGGATAATGTTTATAGTGTGTAACTGAAGATTCCTGCAGAAGTGCAGCACTAATTCCTCATTGCCTCATGGTGCCCACCATCCCTGTGCAGGCAAAGGGCAGTACCTGTGCTGCTGAGTCTAGGAACACGCAGCTGTTTCCAGCATGACAATGCAGAACTCCTGGGTTTTCAGAGTGTCAGAACCTTATTGCTCACTGAAATTTTAGTCTTCTTCTCCTTTCTCTCCACATTCTTTGCCACCCGCCGCAGAGATGTTAAAAAATAGTATGAGATCTGATGCAACGTAAGTGGGTAGCAGCAGTCTCTCTTGACTCCACAATCTTTATTGAGCTTGACAACCAACAAGAAAAACACAAATTAGCTCCTCTTCATAGACAGAGCACAACAACAGAAATTAGCTCATTCCTCAGTCCCCACAACATGCTGGAAACACTAACTGAATTAATCATGGAAACACCTTTTCACGGTAAAATTTATATAGATTAAGAAAACATTGTGTATACACTAACATTATATCATCCTTTATAAACCTTAAAAGCCACTATATTACTGCGGGAAAGTTGCAATCAAACAGTTTAGAACTCTTCATGATACATCTATTATTATCTTTTCAAAGATATGAAGATACACCAAATTTTTCAAACTACTCTAGCCACCTCTAAACCCCCATAAATCCACCACAACCAAAATGCAAGCATTGCTCTCACAGTCACCGGATAGAAAGTTAAAAGATTAAGAATGGAGGCAGAAACTGAAAGAAAAAATAGATTTAGAGATGTAGGAGCATAATAATTCACAATATGAAGACATGTACAACGATATGTAAGTGCTCAAAGATGCAAAGGGGAAATTTTGTAGCCTGAGGAAGTCAGACGTGTAACTCCACAGGAACAAAGTGACTGACCAGATGCTTCTGAAAAAAACCATCACCACCTACAGCCACACAAGTTTCTAAAATTTGCTTGGCAGCACAGCTCTGGTCATCTTGTCTCATACAGACCAAGCTGCAAGTGAACAGGGTTAAATGTACTACTACACCTTCAGTAATAGCACAGAGCCACCATGCTGCTTGATACTTCACAAGGAAGAGTGCTATCTTACACCACACTGGGGACAGCAGTTCAAAGTCTGACATGAAGAAACACCCTTCCAAATCATCCACATCATTTTCTTATTCTACACAGGTTTTCTTTGTAATTATAATGCCATGGTGTGAATTGACATAGATAATAATGCAGCCGTGAAGATGTTGAGAAGAGTCCCAGGAGGAAACAGGAGCAGTTCAGTTCTGACAATTAAGTGCAATATTTGTTACCTAAAACAGCCCAGGGCTGCTCAGTGAAATGGACCTGTTTGTTCCTACAATCTCCCCTCTAAAGAGCCAAGGTGTGCTTCCAGAAACTGAAGCTCTGTGTAACAAGCAAAACAATGAAATAACCTATCATAAGGGCAAAACTGTACCCTTGCAACACTGGGCATGGGAAGAGCAGTTCGCCTTGTTCTGCTGCCACTGTACATCTGGAGCGTTTGACTTAGATATCAAAGGTATACCCAGCCAAACCCCCACGTTAATTATCCCTCATTCTTGAAAAGCTGAAGACTCCTATCGTTATCAAGGAAAGAAAAGAATCATCACCCCACAACACACTTGTATTTCTGTTAGGAAGCCTGAGCCATGGCACTGCAAGATCCTGAAGTTTCACCACAGGCTAACACACCATCCCAATGTTCCATGTTAAAATGACACACTGCAGCTATTTTCTCTTCCTGGTACTCCACATATATTAGCTTCTTGTCTTTTCCTGCCATCTGTTAGTTTGCTGCAGTCTGCTGGGACAGGACTGCCCTCTCCTTTTCTCCCCTTCTTGCCTGCTTGAATGGACGACAACAAAGCCTAGCATTTCCTGTCCGTACATTCAGCTTTCCTCAGCTGCCTCAGAAGCATTAACAAAAGCAGAGTTACTGCCACGAATGAAAAGTGCTCTGCTCACCTCTGCTGTACCAGTGTGCTCACCAGAATTACATGCTAGACACTGAAACACCTTGTAAGTGGTTGGCAAGGAGGTAACTGCTGCTTTAAGAGGACACACCTTTTCCTCTTATCCACGGGCATCATTGATTAAAACCGATATCTGTACTACCTGCATCACAGGAACTGTCAGAGAGAAACTAAGGTAAGCAGCATCAACAATTACTCTCTGCAGCAACCTACTGCAACTTTTCTTAGCAGGAAAGGGTAGCAAGGAAAAAAGCCAGAAAAATCAGGTGAACAGCAATCTTCCATTACCATAAACCTCAGTAAAGGATGCATAGCTAATCATTGTTTTTTCCCTCTAATACAGTTCAGAATGGGAAAAAGAAGGGCTATCTAAGCCATCACACTAGTAGCCAGTTAGCAAGGAAATTGGAATGTTTGTCATCAATTATTCTATCAGTCAGGTCATTAGAAAAAGGAACAGCTCATCTAAAAATAAAGTCAATATTGGCTGAGTCTAAACAGTTTCTTCAGCATTTCACACACACATTCAAGCAATCAACACTATTATTCTGCGCTTGTAACAATATGCCCCCCAGTCAATAACTGCTCTTCAACATCTGACCTCTTTTTAAAGCAGATTTATAAAGAAGTATAGTAAAAGTGTTCTAAATCAGCTGGTGAGAAAGTATTATAGATCATAACCCCACAGTAAACAATTCCTAGTTCTTCTGATCTGCAAGATTAGAATAAATCTGGCATTACAAAAAAAAATTAAAAACAAAAAAAGGAAACTTATGATATCAAATATACTTCTACTCAAAAATCCCACACTAACAGCTCATAAAGCACTTCCTCCAGAAACACAGAGGAAAAGTAGCGTTCTTTGGGGTGGGAAACCACCAATATCTGCTGGAACATACCAACACAAAGGTGAGTTCTACAGTATGACTTTACTGATCAAAGATAGATTTTCCTGCTTTCCAATCCCTACACACTGGCAGTCGGCAAATAAAATTCAATCAAGAGCAAATTATGCATATCATTCATTTCAGGGAAGCATCACGTAGCACACAGGCTACAACTGGGATGCAGCTCTGCCAAATCTCTTACAGGCCAGCTGAAGGAAGCCCCGACTTACCTAGGCAGTCCCAGCGAGGGCAGCGCCCGGGCCGACGGGACGCCAAGATCAGAGCCACAGGCGTAGTCAGCTCCTCGGAGCGGCAGCCGTGGCTCCTATTATGTCTGCAGCGTACAAACGGCAGCGCGCTGTTATTTATACAAAAACCAGCATCTTCCCAAGGAAAAAAAAAAAACACTTGAAGCTTCTTACTGGCCCTGCAATACACTCCTATACTTATGCCATCATATCTAGTGACTAAGAAGATGCTTTCAGTGTCACAGGAGATTAAGATTCTGGGAGGAGAGTGCCTGGTAGCTTTACTCTCACACACCAATCTGTCTTCATGCAAACGCACTTCGTCGGCGGATGGAAGTGTATTATTGCAATACGCTACCGAAGCGAAACAGTTTCCAAGTTTTCCCACAGGGCATCAGCTTCCCCTTCAAGCTCTACCCCAACACTTGCTCCCCCTCGTCGTTCCCCGAAAAGACCTGCTGTCTCGGCACCACAACTTGTCCTGTGTCCTCACCGAGCTCCGGCTCCCCGTGCGCCGCCCGAACACCTGCCGGAACACCGCGCCCCCTGAGCCGCACCCCGCGGGGCGTGGGCACTCCGCATCGCCCGGATAGCGCCCAGCCACCTCCTGCGCCCTGCGCCGGGACCCGAGCCCGGGCCCCCTTCCTCGGGACCCCG
>VXBB01002545.1:777662-788375 GCA_013399915.1 Illadopsis cleaveri
CCCCCGGGGGCCCGGGGGGGGGGGGAGCCGCAGCCGCGGTGCTCTCGGGGGTCCGCACGGCCCGAGCACAGCACGGCCTCCCCCGGCCGTGCACCACAGAGACACACACGTAACACACGCACAGCACACGCCTTGCACCTGTCCGCTACTGCCGACGGGGAGCGAACTCCCACCGCGGGGGCTCGGGTCTCCGCTCTCCGCGGCGGGACCCGCACCGGTATCCCGCTGCCAGGGCACAGCCGAGTGACAACCTCTCGCCACNCCGCTGCGGCCGGCCCGGGCGCGCCGCCCCCACCCGGCCCCAGTGCCACTTTCCCCCGGTGCCGAGCCGGCTGCCCTTTGGCGGTGACGCGGGGGAACTTCAGCCCCCGTGTCCCGCCACCCCGGACGCTGCTGGGGCACTCGGAGCAGAAGAAAGGCATGGAACCGAAGGCAAGCCTTGTATCTCTCTTGCAATCTTGTTTATGTGTTGAGTCGCCCAGTTAAAGTGTTTGGCAAAAGTCCTCCATCTGAAACCGGGAAAGCCTCATCTCTTGGCCACATTCCTCCAACAGCCAGGATTCCCTAACTAAAACCTGGGCTCTGCACACCATCATCGATATTTAACAGGCCCCACAACTCCAACAAAATAGCTTGGAGACCCAGCTCTTTTACACAGACCTGTCCCATGGGTAAAAGACATTGCTATTGGCTAGGATGAGTTTCCACGCATGAACTTCGTGGGCAAAGTAGCTTGCATATTTCTTAAGAGTATTATCCATCGATTTCTCTATTGAATGAGATTTTTATTCCTTTTTCTCCAGAAGGCAAGTTAAGCGCACCTTACCCCAAACTGACCCTCAGGTCTGAGAGCCGTGGGTTGGGATGCACTAGGGCGGACCATTGACAGGAGGCAGCCACGCCCATCTCCGTGCCAATGCTTGTGACTTTCCAAGGTTTGGTTCCCACACAGCAGTCATTATTACTGTTGAAACTCTTCGCAATGAGGCTGTCTGCTGCACAGAGGAAAGGCTCCTTTACCCCCCTGTGTGGCCTGCCTTAAAAGTCCTTGTGTGATGTCTCTGTTCTCTCCATTTCCTAACATCCTGCATCTTACCAAAACCAGGTTTATATTTCATAAGACTGCTGACTGACACCAGAANCTTCGCCTCTCCTCAGAGACGGGGAAGAGCCCGCAGCATGGCGTGAGCCTGCGGGCGGGGCCGGCGGTCAGCCCGGGGCTCCTCTGTGCGCCTCTTCCAAAAACCTCTCGTTCTCCTCAGCGCCCCTCCGGCTGCGGCGAGGACGACGGCCGGGGCGAATGTGTCNGAAAGCCTCATCTCTTGGCCACATTCCTCCAACAGCCAGGATTCCCTAACTAAAACCTGGGCTCTGCACACCATCATCGATATTTAACAGGCCCCACAACTCCAACAAAATAGCTTGGAGACCCAGCTCTTTTTTACAGACCTGTCCCATGGGTAAAAGACATTGCTATTGGCTAGGATGAGTTTCCACGCATGAACTTCGTGGGCAAAGTAGCTTGCATATTTCTTAAGAGTATTATCCATCGATTTCTCTATTGAATGAGATTTTTATTCCTTTTTCTCCAGAAGGCAAGTTAAGCGCACCTTACCCCAAACTGACCCTCAGGTCTGAGAGCCGTGGGTTGGGATGCACTAGGGCGGACCATTGACAGGAGGCAGCCACGCCCATCTCCGTGCCAATGCTTGTGACTTTCCAAGGTTTGGTTCCCACACAGCAGTCATTATTACTGTTGAAACTCTTCACAATGAGGCTGTCTGCTGCACAGAGGAAAGGCTCCTTTACCCACCTGTGTGGCCTGCCTTAAAAGTCCTTGTGTGATGTCTCTGTTCTCTCCATTTCCTAACATCCTGCATCTTACCAAAACCAGGTTTATATTTCATAAGACTGCTGACTGACACCAGAAGCTATTATGTGCAGGGATGTCCTATGGCTCCCTAGCACAATTTCTGGTGATGTCTGGTACACTAAACTGCCACAGTAATTAAAATATTAAATTAATAAGAAAAAAATTTCTGGTCTAACTGTGCATCACTTCCGTTTTTACTGGATCCATATGTCTATCTTTACTGTTATTGGCTACTCCTTCCTTAGTCTTGCAAATGCCAGTTTCTATCTTGCAGAGTTTGCATATGCTTCTTCAAAAAGCTCTTTCATCAACACAAACTATACACTTATTTCACACTCAAAATTGCATCCTAATGGTAAAATTCTGCACTTATGCCTCACATGACCTTATTGACCCTTACTAGACTTTACAGGGTGTTGATTCAATTGATTTGATTCAGATTTCAGCTGTGAGCATTTAAAAACTTCTGTGGCAGGTTAAAATATTTTGATCTTGGTGGACCTTCCCTGATTGTTTTGTTCAAAGAGAATGCACCTCTCAAACATCACAGCATATTTTTGGGATACTTTTTTGAAATAAAATTAATCTAAAAAATATTTCCCTTTATATCAAGCTTGAATTTAAACTAATTTTCATTCCCTTTGGATTAACCCAAGCATGTTATATATTATTTTCCACACAAAGTTGTCTGGAAAAGGGAGGAAAGAGAGAATGGCAATGTATGAAATAAAGATTTCTTTTTTTAGATATTTTCTCAGCAAAACATTTTAAATCACGAGTTATATCAGGTTATGCTGGGGTATGACTACACGTAATATCAACAATGAAATATTTCAGTGTCTTATATCAGGAAAAACTGTTTCAAGACTACTCTACACAGTCTTTGTTCTCATAGCTCTCTCAAAGGAGTGTGCATGCAGTAGCCAACAAATCTAAGTGCTTGAATATATCAGGTTAACTCAGACTTATATACAAGTTCTATAGAAATGCTGTTTTCAAAATACAAGATAGATAGAAAATATTTCATGTGTGTATTAACATAACAATTCAAATAAATTACCAATATGTTTTCTGGAGGTATATTACAGCAGCATATGATGTTGAGAAAGGAAGCTGAATTTGAAATATTTAAGCAAAAGTGACCTTCATGCTTATTTCACTCATGCTCAGCAAAAGAAATTGTAACCAAAAAGTACAAATAAAAGAAAAGGCAAATGATAAATAAATACAATTTAAATGGTATTTCAGATTTGGATAATATTCTATGCCCTATTTCTCCATTTTATACTATACTTAAATGAATCTTTGCCTAGTGGCTTCTCTCAAGTAACAGTGATTTTTTGGTCCCTTGAAGTAATAAATGGTTTGAAGAAAAATGGCATCGTAACATTTTTTACTTTCATGCATTAACTACTAAAATAAATTATACATAATTAAAACCTGATAAAACCAAGCCAGCTTTGTATTTGCAATGATCCTTATGCTGAAAACAATGTAGTCAGACTTGCTTCATCACAGCAATTGTTTCTCAGTTTAGCCTCTTTCCCAGTGGGAGAGTCCCGCAGTTTGATGAGTATGGTTAGAGATGCAGAAACAGTTCTGTTTAGATCAGTGGGACATCTCAAGTTGATGTAGAACTACATACATACAGCAATGTTTGCTGAAAACGACCTTGCATCTGAAACATTGCTATGCTCAGTAAGCACTGGAGAGGAATGCAGGGGGAGTGACTGCCATGCATTTTTCTGACCAGGAGGGCGGAGTTTTATTGTTCCCTTTCCTCTTTATTATATGATGAGATCTAAAAGCCAGAAGAGACCATCATGGTCCACACCAGGTATGGAACATCACCTGTCCTTAATGATGCATCATTAAAGCTGAAGAACCTGAGTTAGATTTTCATTTTCACTAACATTTCCTATTGAAAATATTTGGTCAGTTTTCTTTATCCCAGAGACTGATTTCAATGACAAAACCACATATTTTATAAAATTATCATATCTTCTATTGAAGACTGCAGAGGTAGAAACTTCCCCAAGCCTAGTAAAGCTCTCCCAAAGCTGTATTATCCTCATTGCTCTAAAGAGCCCCTTTAATCAGCTTCAAAATGTACAGCTTTGAACACCTGCATATCGTGGCTGACACTAGAGTTACACATGCTTACAGAACTTGTGCTAACTCTTACAGCTCAACAGTGGGAGTCTCCAGGGTATTCCAACAGCTTCTTTACATGGTGAAGAGTCATAGCACAGCATGTTCCCCTGTGATCATCTGAAAAAAGGAGTAGGTATTGCTAACTTTCTGCCAGTAGCATCCTCCTCTCCTGGTGCTTGAAAAGCTCAGAAAAGCAGAAGCTGCTGCCGCTGCAGTGGTTGTAGTGCTCTGAGGTAGGGCCAATGTTTTCCTTTCAGTTTGCAAACCAACAGCGTTGTTGATCAAATGAGTAAGTGTTGCCCCGTAGCACTTACTTAATAAATATTCAATAGCTGTTAATTACAAGAAAAGATGGAGCTGCTGGCTCGAGGTGGACGCTGAGACGTCACTATAGCAGTGCTTTTTCTCATGAAGGCAATAAAGACGAATAAGTGTCTCTCTCTGGCAGAGGGCATGAGAAAAGCAAAGAGGTTTTCAGAGTTGTTCAAGGCAGGTTCTCTTTTTTATAAAATGTTTAATTTAACAGTGACCTAGTTTTACAACAGCTTTCAGTGTCTTGGCTTTTCTTATCTCCTGTGTCTTAGCCTACATCATTAGAAGAGCAGAGAAATAGGCTTTACAGATTTTGTTAAAGCAAACTAAATAAGGCCTTGCCTCATGGATTAATTCTTCTCTCCTATTTTGTTTCAGGCAGTCGTTATGTTACAGGTTTTTTTGTAGCTTTAAAGAGATTTTAGCACATCTTTTGTGGCACCTATAATAGATTTTTTTAAATGTCAGCTTATTTCATAGTACATTTTTGAGTATCATACTGCAGAGGCACTCTTGAATCCCTCAGCCTTTTTACAGAAGGATCCTTTGTTTTGTAAACGTTCAATTAACTGTATGAAATTGGTGGCTAGCTTGACTAGCAAATTTGGACATTTACAGGCAGTACAAACTCATGCCACCTTTCATTAGAAACAAATTGTGGGGCGCCATTAATTTTACTTACCTTACTCCACCTACCAGAAGAAAAAAGTTACTGTGTATCCTGTCATTGTGACCAATAAACAGCAGGTCAAGTGATGCTTGCTCCCTTTTTCGCTGTGCTCTGCATCCAGTGCTTTCAGATACTGTTTCACGGTACCCCTCTGTGATTCCTAGGTTGTCTTTATGGAAGTGTGCTTTAAAGACCCCTAAATGTCTGTTGTGTGTGCTGTGTTGCATATAGATTCAGCAGAAAAAGGGAGCAATTAGAAAAATGATATTTCAGCCATGCAGCACCAAAACACACTAGGTCTGCAAAAAGACGTCTTTTCCTTCCACCTCCATCTCAGAGACTCTCAGGAAATTTTATCCTTCGAGAGTCAAGTGTGAGGAGCCTTGCTGTGGCTGAGTCCCTCCTGCACACCCTTTAAGGAAGGAAACACAGCGTAGAAGATGATGCCACATCTGCCAGGTTTATATGAGTGTGAGTGCTTTCTCTACAGGGAGAATTTTCCTGTGGGGATCTCAGCCCACAGAGGTTTCCATTGATCCATGTTAATGTGTTTCACATAAATTGAACATGTCAGACTGAAAAATGCAAGTAATGTATACTGGCAGTTTCAGAGCCGTGACTTAAACAGTGTCAAGCCCAATGTATACTTCTACACCTACAAGGATCATGCAAGCTAAAAGAACAAAGAACTTAATAGGAACCATTTAGAGGCAGTGTGTACTGGCCTTGTTGAGCTTCACTTAATTCCTCTCTTTGTGCAAAGGGATTTCAGCTGCCTTTGCAAACATGAAATTCGTGCCAACTCTAATGCTTTTTAAATTTTGTGTAACTTACCACAAACTTCTTGGTGACTTGTTACCACCAGGGGAAAAAGCCACGGTGGTGAATTTCAGGCATGGAAGAACTTGCATCCCGCATCTAGGAAAAGCACGTCACCAAAAGTATTGAGATTTTTTTTTTTTTTTAATAAAGCTAAAGACAACAAAAGAGCATTAGTAACAGCTCTTCTGTTCATTTTTATTGATAAATAACACTGTGGGTAAGTAAAATTCACAGTCTTTGTAAATCCACCTAGAAAAGTCTGGAAGACTCTGTTGGCTGAAAATAATGAAAAGAGATTTGTGTAAGAAGATTTGCTTCACTTTGTCTTACCTGGAAGCCCAAAATGGACAAAGAGCAATACAACTAATCCAAAGAAGAGGGACTCCATTCCCTCAGTATCCAGATTCTTGCTAAAACATAGCAGAGGCATCTTTTTCTCTTCTGCCTTGGCAATCTCATATGTGAACAAGTCAGAGCACTGTCTGAGTGAGGAAATTAGCACGGTCTCATACTTTCCTGTGTTAAAGAGAAGACTGTAGAGGGGATTTTAGATTCTTCTTTAACATCTATAAATTGCTAAGATCTCTCCACATCTTCTTTTAGTTTGTCAGGAGATCAGTTTTTTATATCTAGTGATGTTTATTCTTTTCCGTCCTTTAGTCAAGAACAGCCTTCTGCCTGCACTCCATCTGAACTTGTAAAGTTTTCCTGAACATGGTAGAGCCTCAACTTCTGCCATGTCAGGTAGCCAAATATTATGAAAACCCATGGCACTAAGTGGCAGAAATGTGTGAATTCCCATGGAATTCAGGTTTTCTCTAGCTGATCTTTACCTGCTGGTCTGGAAAAGCTGTAAAAGTAGTACTTACTTTGAGTACATCATAACATTCTTGACTTTTTTCTTCTGTGGTATTACAAGAGTTTCCTCTGGACTTTTATTTTTTCCTGTTTGAAATATGTTTTATGATGATTAATTATATAAGCTGTGATGGGAACTGCTACACAGTGGGAATGAGGAACCTGAAGTGTGGAGGAAGGCATGAAATATGTTTTAAAAACCCCTTAAATCCAGAAAGATGCAGTGTGTGCCTTTCATAGCCCTGATCATATTTTTTGTATGCTATATCTATCTCTCACCAGTATTTATCTGTGTCTTATTAAACTATGCATTTTTCACAGCAGAAAATAAAAAGCAGAAAAGCTTTTACCATATGGAAGAAACTGCAAACATCACCATGAACCATGTTTCTTTTCTGTACTTGGATGATTTATAGTACCCACCAACACAGTTCAAGTATTGAAATGCATATCTCTGTGTTTCTGTATCTATCTATCTATATATGTTCACTTTATGTGCACAGACATTTTTACATATAAAATGTTTTCTCTAACAGTTACAAAAAATGTGCAGGGTGTTGATGATTTATCTAAATCAGATGTTACCACTTCTTCTTTGGCTAATTTATGTGGCTAAACATCACACTGCATGTTCTGGTTTTGGCAGGGAAGTTTAACATTTGACACGCTTTTGGTGAATATTCAGTTACTTCATTTTGTTTCTTTTTATTTTTTCCTATTAACATCAGTTAAACTTGAGCAATCAAATACTTCTACATTTTGCGTAAGAAAAGTCCTTAAACTCACCTTCAAATGCAAGTGACAATTAACATTTCTTTATTATATTGATAATAATTTTCAATTATCATCCCAGCTTGTCTACTGCTGAGAAAGTACTGCACAGGGAAGAGATCTGACTGAGATTTGTGTATTTCTGTACAGCATTCACTAAAATGAGTGGATGGCAGAAGGCTCAAAAAATAGATATTAGCCTAGGAAACCTGATTTTTCTAGGCTCAGAGTAGGGACAGTGGAAAAAGACATTTGAAGATTCAAAGCTGAAGCATAAACTCAGATGCTCATAGCTGTGACAAGAAGAATCTTTCTTTCTCTCTGCTGGGCAGAAGATGACCATAAGAGGGTTTGTCACACTAGAGTGCTGTCATCCTTTCCTAGGTTTGTGAATGTCCCTTCCCTACAAATCCAGAAATCCAGATGCCAGTTTTGCAGATCTCAGCACTGTGAAATATGAGATGGATCTCAGGGCTCAGTTCTGGTTTCATCTTCCCCCTCTCCAGCCAGAACTACTCCACCAGCAGCTCTCTGCTTGAAATGCAGTCCTTACTTCAATGCTCAGCCTGTTAAGCTGTGACAGTAAAGAGACTGATACAGCCCAATTCAATTAAAACACATTTCAAACTGGTCTGCTCTGTTAAACTAGAATGTGAGAACAGAACACTTGCAAAATGCATAATTCAAAATCAGGCATAGGGCTTATTTAAAAAAATGAGTTTAATTATTTTTTCCTTAATTATGCAAGAAACTGCTTTAAATCTGCATTGCCATTAACAACTCCACAAAGCTTTAAAAGATGTAATACACATCATGTCATGATCTCAAAGCACCGTAGAAACAATAATGAAACAGTGAATCTTCAAATCTTCAAGTAAGTACGTGTAGCAGGCATAGTTGAGGATCTTCCATCTTCAATGGCTTGGGACATGATGTTTCACTATATGGATCAGCAAAACTCTGGATTTTTCTTTTCTTTTTTTCTTTTATTTTTAATATTTCAGCAAAATCAGTTTAACCATCTTCAAGGGGATTTGATAAAAAAGGGGGTTGCCCATGTAAAATATATTTTTATAACTGAGTATGCCCATGTTTTGACGCTATTGTTAAAAATGATGGGCCTTGGTGACAAGGATATGCTATTCTGTGAAAACCTGCCCAAATTTTGACAAGTTACAAATTCTGAAATTTTTAACTTGTTCCTGCTTACATTCTTAGAGACTGAAAGCTAAATTCCTCAGAAGCTGATTGTAGTGATGAACATTCAGAATAGTACAGTTAATTTTAACTAAATGTGTAAATTATTCAGTAGAAGGTGGGGGTCTGCTTCTTATAAATTCGTACCCTAGGATGGGACTAAAAATCACTGAGTCTATCTCACTGCTCAGGGTAGACTCAACTGTACCTAAATTTACAAGTTCTTACAGACGTTCAGTGCTGGAAATGCCATATTTATTCTACCATTTAGTGAAATATTATCTGTACTAGGTTTCATCCTAATATTGAAGATGAATCTTGTGTTAAAACAGGAGCCCTTTATTTCTTATCCTCCATTATAAATGTAGAAACCAGATTACCACTGTTCTCTTTGGAGCAGAATTTCATATTTTTAAGTCTTTTACCCATTTTTCTGTGTCAGATTTGACACTACAACTTTTATTTACTTACAGCTTGTTTTTTCAATGCCTGATTATTCTGATTGCCCTCCTCTGGATCACCTCCAGTTGCTTCACATTTTTGTTGTGTCCACAAGTGTACACACCACTTTTGCCGATGCCTCACCAGTACTGATCAGAGCACTCTGCACCTGCAAAGACAGCCCAGAGCAGCATCCTCCTGTTTTGCACTAGCCCAGCATTATTTCATTCTGTTCAATTTGTGTTCTAGGAAGCCTGCTAAATATTTTCCCACAGAATTACTTTAAGAAGAGTTCCTTGCTGTCCTGTGTTTCTGCAATTTCTTGTTCCTGTCTAAATGTAGCTCTTATTCATTCTGAATCCTACCCACACTTTTCAGATCATACCTGCAATTTATCAAGACCACTGTATTTTAATCATCTCCTCTACAATACTTGCCATCTCTTGCTGCTTGAAATTATCTGCAAATTTAATAATGATTCTTTTTGTGTCATCATCCAACTCATTAATGAGTACTACAAGATTTACAGCAGTCCTCTGTGGGGCTTCATGGAACTCATCCTCATATTTTGACAATGATCTGTAACTGCTGCTTGAGCATGGTCTGCTCATGCAACTCAGCACATTTTCAGTACAAACATTTACAAGTTCACAATTTACCTTCTGCAAAATAGTAGTTTAAAACTCAGTCCTTTTTTTTTCCCCAGGATTTTTTTAAATTAAAATATTAACAGAGCTCCATCTTTGAAGGAGATTGAGCAGAGCTAAAGAGATTTCATGTTTCATTCAAATACAAAATTGTGGGAAATATCCTGAGGTGCACTTTCATTAGTATTCACAGAAAACTAATAACTCTGTATCTAACAATACTAACAACTCAGTATCTAACAGTATCCGTGTACTAATAACTCAGTATCTAAATCCGTTAGATACTGCCTGTCTCTGTCTCTCTTTGTCCTTCCTCCCAAAAGCCTTTTTCAGATTTAGCTCAGCAGCTGATGGCAATTATCATATGGAAAAGTGTAAGTATTGAAAGATGGAGAAAGTAAGCCCTTAGTATTCCATTAAGCCATCTCACTTTGAGTAAAATATTTGTATTTGCAGTAACTTAGAGATCTTATGCTAAGTCTTGCTCCTTTAAATCACATGTCCAAATGAATAATACACTTCTTGACAGGTAGGACATATTTAGAAAAGGCTCACAGATCAGTTCATTTACCAACACAAGCTCAAAAACCAGCTCTATTCACCCTGTTATAATTAGCTGGTCCTCCTCACCCTTTCAGAATATAAAAGAAAATATCTCTCCTTCTAGATACTCAACTGTTCAGTTTTTGGCATGATTGGGAAAACCCAGAAGTATTTCTATTTTCCTTTCCTCTTGAGCAGGCTAAGTCTTTATTGCTTCTGCATGTCTGATACATTGACTTTGCAAACTGCATAGTTCAAGTACAGTACCACAAATCATAAGTCTAGCAACTACATTTGGAGATACTGCCTAGCTGAGAGGTCACTTGTCACCTTGAAATGACAGCCAAGCTTCTGTTCTTTATTAGATCTCATGCCTCTTTTTTTTTTTTTTTTTTTTTTTTTTTTTTTTTTTTTTTTATTTTTTA
>VXBB01002550.1:0-34432 GCA_013399915.1 Illadopsis cleaveri
TATATATAAAATTAAATATATATAATTTTTCCTATATATGTACTCATGGCCAATAAGTAGTTATATAACCATTAACGCACTTTTCCCATCACAAGTGTTTGGCATGTAGAAATGTGACACTGGTTGAGTTTGTTCCTGCATCGAAATTAACTTTTTTTTCTTATATTCTTGGGTCTCACTCTTATGCCCAGGTTCAAACGTTTCCAGATTTAGTGTCAGTAAGGAATCTCCTTTAGGTGAGGCTGGTGGGAACACAGTAGAGCAGGGTACATGTGCACTGTAATCTCATCTAGTGTATTTTATCCAATGGATTCCCTGCCATTGCTCTGGCCTCCAGCATTGTTGCTATTTCAATTCCACTTGATCTTTACCTATGGTGCATCCATATTTATATCTACAGAGAATTAAGTGCCTTAGCTTATAACTGAGGTTACTGAGTTCAGTATTGGGACATATTTCTTGTCCTGTCCCTTATGGCTTTAAATTCCCTGTAAGATATAGTGAAATATTTCTATAACCTGAAACACTGTGTACTTTCTTAAGCAAGACCTTTCTACAGTTCATGTTTTGACAATGAAATTGCAAATTCATTCCACAGAAATATTTTTTTCCCAAATGTAGAATTCAGAAGACAACACCGACTACATGAATTTCTTTCCATTGCTGTTTTCATACATATTTCTCTCTCTCTCTCTCTCTCACCATCATTTAATTGATTTCTTTTTTTCCGCTTAATATACTAAACTGAGGGCAAAATCTGGTTATCAGGCTTAAGTTTGCAATACCGGAAACAACATAATGAAAAGACACCCTTTCATTAATGTCTTTTATGTCCATTCTTATTGCTCTGCTAATAATGTGAGAAACTCAACACAGGTCAAAACTCATCCTGACCCTACAGCTACTGTGTTGGCTTCAGACTCTCTTTTATTCCACAAAGAGAAGGGGAGAGGCTGTTTGAAACATAATTTTCCCTTTCTTCCAGTTATTTTAAGGTTTTGGAAAGTATTGCTCTACAGTTAACTATGCTTTGGACTGCATTTCTGAACAGCTTGCAGAGACTACCACATAATCTAATGAATGCTATACTTGACGGGTTGACCTCATTAACTGGCATTGTTATATCCACCTGATCTCTTCCTTCCTGCTTCCCAAGAGAAGTGTCAACATTTAAAACTCACGATTTATCCGCTGATATTTTTAAGGGATAAATAATTTGATTCATAAGACTTTGAAGTACCTATTCAATCACAATGGGATTACAGTGGAGTTTCTCTCTGTAGAGTGAGTACAAATCCCTAATTGGGATTTTTGGAACAACTCACCAGTCTATTTCTCTGTTGGCAAAGTCCAAGTATTGCAGTGTAGGACTGTGGAGAAACCTGAGCTCACTTGGATCTCAGTTCAGTATGGAAAAAGTAAGAAATATCTTGTGAGCCCTTAGAAAACAGCAGCAAAAGGAAAAATTCTACCTAAGTCATTCATGACAACATTTTATGATCAACACAGAAAGTTGTTCTGGATTTTTTCCTGAAAAAGAAAAAAAATAGAATAACCAAACTCCAAACTTTCCTATTTTGGATGTTATTCTGGTATCGTAGGCAGGAATGAAAAAAATCCCCAGTAAATCCATCTTGTCCAACAGAGTTTATCATTCCATGTTTGGCTAAAGTGACAGTTTAGATTTCTATGACCATATCAAGGAGCACAAGAGAAAGATAATTTCTGATAGCTTCTAAACATAAGCAGGTTTTGTCTGAAGATGTCAGTAGCTCTTTGGCTGACAATACTCACTGGAGATGTGTTTTCTAGAAAAGATAAGACTTATTACTTTATTTTAAGTTATTAATAAACAACTTTTAAAATTTCTTAAAATAATTTCTGTTTCAGTCATTCACATAATTTGTTTTTCCTTTTCAAAAAGTTTTGCCAAGAAAATATAGTTGTATATATATAATTCTTGCTCCTCTTTTGCTTCTGCTCATTCTGTTTATCAATTTCTAAACATCTTAGAGCAGTAGACCTCCCTTACCCCAGGAGACCATCTATATAAAGATTACAGCCTTTAAAGATGCACAATTCAATGCATAAAATATATTCCCATCCACTACTTATTTTTTTCAAAAAGACTAGGTTATAAACTGCTAAAGAAGGAAGAGCTGTGTATAGAATTCAGGTGAATAAATAAATTATATTTATATTATTATAGAAATAAATGTCCTCCGTAGTACAGTGTCAAAATATAAGGAAATAGCAACAGTGAATGGCAGTGTTATCCCAGGAATGAACTCTGCTTGATCAATCTCATACCACCTCGCAACTTTTCTGATTTCTCAATACATTCTTATGACCTACAAAGATCTCAGAAATATAGATTCTTTTCAACTTTGCCATTACCCACAAAGAAATCTAATGGCAGAAAAGAATGAGGCATCTTATCAGAGCGTGTCAGCCTGAAAAATATAAAAGAAAAAGTTTGCTGGAATTTATGACCAAGAGAAAAAAAATCCCTTTTTAAAAGAGGAAACTTTCTGTTCACAACGATGTGCTTTGAATATCTCCAAAACAAAAATTAACACAGAAGATGGTTTATCATGATATCCCGGGGGAAACCAAGAAAAACATTTTTCAGGCAATTGAGGTAACATAAAATCAAAGATCCATTTATAAAAAGCAAAAATAAATAAGTGTCCAAGATTCTCAGCCTCAATGAGTTCTGTGGTTATTAGTTAGGCTTTAATTCACTGCAACTCTTTTCCTGGCAATTAATTATTCTATTGGCTATTTAAGAATCATGACACAATACTGAACTGGAGTAAACACATTCTAATTTACATTGTTCTGGCCCAGCAATGATATTGGGTATGATAACTCCATTCTGCCCTTTTAATACACAACATAAAGAGCAACGTACACTTTTAGCAGATATCCACAATTATTCAACCCTCCTTCTTCTGATATGGTCTTCATAACAGGATTTATTTGTAAATGTAAAAGATTGTTGCTAGTTTTTACATGAACATCACAGTTATGGGCTGAGAAATCAGAAGACCCTTTTACATCCTCCAAGTGTACAACCCACAGGGACTGTGTGGGACCATTCTGCATCCCACAGGGTGGTCCCACCAATCTTAAGGGATAGTCTCATCCACTAGTAAAAATGATGAAATAACTGTGTTAGAAAATTTCAAAATAAGTTATTCAGAGGGCTTGAAAAATCTTGCTTGGAAGTGATCAGATAAAAAAAAAATTAAAAAATTATAATTATAAACAAACAAAAAACCCACCCCAAATGCATATTTTCCTAAGATGCATACTGTAGGAAGTTAAAAACAATAGGAATTAAGTTCTTGGCCATTATGTCCTTTTTTCTTGCAAGTTTTTTCAGGTTTTGATATTTTCCATTCACTTGTTGCCTCTACATGTAGACACATTTTTATATCCCTTTCTTCTAAAGAAAGATCTCCATCTGTTGCTGATAATCCATTGAATACCTATCTTTTCCCAAAATCAACATATTTAATATATAAGCAATCCTTTTCAATGCCAGTGCAAGTATGAATGGGAAGAAACCCCACCAGCCTGACAAGAATCATATACATTTCCCTGCTGATAAGGCATTCAGCATCTCCCAGACCAAAAGTTAATTAACTCAGTACTAAACCCACCTGCATCCACTCAGACAAAGAGTATCATCAAATTTTACCATTTTCACTTAACTCAGATGTTATCATAAGGAAAACCTGTTGCACTCAATGTGTATTTTTTTACATGCAACCCCCTAAAGGATCTAAGCTTTCAAAAGTTAGTTACACAGACAAATATTTTGCACACAGAGTAATCAATACCTACAATAGGAAGACATGGTCTTCCATGACATTTTTCAAAGAGCACTTCCAATATATAAAAAAGGAGAAAAAGTTCTGTGTGATCCCTGAAGATGATATACTCAGATAAGCTGTGGGTTATCCAGACATATACACCAATGATATCATTTCATGCATTTCCGTAGGAATATCTTCACCTTAGATGTGTCCCTAAACTAGAAACCAGTTCTTGTAGGTTGTCTAACTTTCTGACAGTCTCTGAACCTCAACAGGTAATTTTCTGTTCATCACCTCCACAGATCTATTCTTTATGGAAAACAACTAATAATTTTAATAATTTTAAAGTACATTTTTTAAAATTCAATTTTGGTGTATTCCAGGGTTTTATTTTCACTTTTTCAACTGCCAGAAGAGTCTGTGTTTCTTTTGGAGATAACTGAATATTCAAGAGTCTTTCTTTAAAGAAAAAAAAATTATTCTAGACTCAGTGATGAAAACTGTAATATTACAAAATGAAAAGTGAATGAAAAAGTGTCTGGATTTTGAACAAATTGGCTAGATTGGATGGAGACCTGAGCAACCTGTGTTTAGTGCATGTCCCTGCCCATGACAGGGGGGTTGGAACTCAATGATCCTTGAAGTCCATTCCAACCCAAACTGTTCTACAGTTCTATGATAGGATGAAAAAAAATTTTGCAAATCTGGTGATACAAATTCACCAGATATTCCAGATCATTTTTTCAACTGGCAAAAAGTTGGTAGTTTTTAAAAGGAGTGTCAGACCATGCAACAATCCAGCTTTTGTTGCCAGTTTTGTAGTCCTTAATGCCCTGGCATTTAAGTATAAATTGCTATATTTTTATCACTTTAGTCATTTGATTGAATGTGCACCCCATATGAGATAGGGATAGGAATCTTCTTGTAGAAATTCCCTATCAGAGTACATTGATCAACTCTGTGTTTACCCTGAGAGAGAGGTAAAGAGCAGTGAAAGGACACATTTTGAGACATTCTTACACAATGATTGTGATAGGCTCTGAAACACAAAGCAAACCTTCATATTCTTCAGCTGCTGCACCTGTTGAATATGTGAATGGTTTAAGAGCTATTGTCTGGTATAATAACCCAGTAAAGACTTTGCCCAAGCATGAAAACATACAGTGGGTGCTCAGAAGATAATCCATGTAATCTTACCCTGTTCATAAACATTAACTTTGTAGTGTGTATCTATTTCCAAGTGTCTTTGAAATTCTGAGTGTCCTTTTTTTAAAGTGGCTGAATAAGAACAGATATAAACACTGGCATGTATACATGCTGTGCTCAAAGCTGAAGGACAAAAAGGATGGGCTGTTGTCATTGCATTATCATGCAATTGCTGTGTAGCTTTCTTTAGCCTTGTAATTCAGGGGGTCAGATAAAATAGCAAGGAAGGTCCCTTTTAATTGGAAAATCCATTAAATAGACAGGGAGGAGTGGGAAATGTATACTATGAAAAATACAAGCATTAACCTAATTTTTGCTTCGAGATCATGTGCTGGAAAATATTTACCAGAAATAAACAGAGCTCAAGGCAAGGGTCAAGCAGCAGAGAGCTGAACAGTTAGTGTACCATTAATATAAAGGACTATAGTCAGTGTATGACTGAGAATAATTCTGTGGATGCTCTGGCAAAGACAAACGTACAAAAGGCTTCTAAATTAAACCAATGGAGCGGGAGTTTTGATAGTTTAGGAGCACATTGGCATGGCGCAGCTGAAAAAGGAAAGAAAAAACGCCCACTGGGGGAAAAAAGTAATAAACTCTTGCTACCCATGGGCAAACTTCACAGCAGTTGAATAAGACAAATAGAAGAAAGCTTCTGCTGCTGCCCAGAGGGAAATGTAATGACCCAAGATATGACCTGCCATAGAGACAGCCCTGCAGAATAAGACAGAAGTAGAAACCTGGGAAGTTATGTGAAACTAAAATAGGATCTGAATTAAGTCCAAGTCAGCCAAGCACTGATGGAATGCAGAGAAAATTTTGATACAGCACTGCTGTTCACTTCCTCCACTTGAAGATAAATTATTGCCCAGGCTACTTAAATCCAAACATAACACATGTAATGGGATATATATTGTGACTGAATTGTCACACTAGCATTGTTTATACTGGAAAAAGGGCAAGTGTAGGAGTCTCTGAACAGAGATTGACAGTGGCCCAGCTGTTACATCCACATACTATTAACACTGAGCCACCAAGACTGTTTTAAAGTTTGAGACAGTATTTTCTGTTCTCTATGCAGTACAAGACCTTAAACTTCATAAGGACTGTAAAACTTTACTGTCCTTGCTGAAAAAATCACTGCTGTGAGAGAAGTCAATGTTTGTACAAAGTCTGGCTTTAGAATTGCCTTTTTTCTGTTTGGTTGGGGTTTATTTGGGGCTTTGAGGTATATTTTTGGGTTTTTTTGTTTGTTTTTGGTGAGTTTCCTTTATTTGGTCTTGTATTCCAATATCAGGAAATGTGGGCAGGGCAGCTTTCAAGGATAGAAAAGATTTCCCTGTGTATAAGATCCATGTACACCTTTGGCTAGAGTTCTGCTCAAGTAGCAGACAAACAGTGCAGAAAATATTTGAGTTGTGGATTAGAAAAGTAGTGATTCTCCTGGTTCTAAAGGTCTCCCATGTTTATTTATTTTCTGAAAATAATAGAGCTAATTTTTCATCATCCAAGGTAATTAAGCTGAGCGTTAGCATGCACTCATTCTTTACTGCTCTTTCTTTTTCTTTCTGGCATTCTTTATCTATTTGACATGAGAGACTAACATTATTCCTTTGAAAAAATTATCTGGCCCAAATTTTCCTCCATGGCCTCACATCCAACAACTCCTTTTAAAACAGACTGAAAAAGTGAACTTTACATGGAAATGCTAACGTGAAACATGTTGATCCATCCTTCTTCTTCTCCTCCTTGAATTGCTGAAATATTTGTTGATTGTGACCTAAATCTGTCAATAGTTTAGCAGCCTAGAAGTTATATTTTCCAGTAAAACTGTTTCTCTGGAAAAGGGCAAAATTCTCCCCAGTCTCTCTGTGTTATAAACTAAAGATTATCATGCATCACTTCAGTGTACTTCCTTTGTATCACTCCTTCTATATTTTTTTGTCACAGGTCTTCTTATCAATATCTATTATAAATACACCAAATTATTAAAATAGACATAGAGACATCAATATGTTTACCCATAAGATGGGGAAGGGCATAAAAAATGAGCATTTACTGGCTCCCTTATTTCCATCTGGGAAAACGGCAGGAGATATTTCTTTTCTGAATCAAGAGTTATAAACGTGACCCAAAATACACAGAGTTTTAAGTGAGAAAACAAAAATAAGGTTAAAGGATGGCTGTTCATCTTTTTTTTACTTTTTTTATTTATCTGTGTTCTGTGTGTCTCTAATCTTATCTAAAGGTTCTGCCTTCATTTTATTCTTTGGTGATCTGTAACTATTTGTTCTTGCAGCGGCATTCTTCTCTGCCTTAAACAATTATTTCCCTTCCCTGTTATTTTTTGTCTTGAGTTTACTTATAAGAATCAATTATGTCCCTTTTCAGGGTTTGTTTTAAGAGCCTACCGAAGCTGTGCTCCCTTGAACATGTCTATATTGTCTTCTGTCTCAATGAAGTGCAGTCCAGAGATCTCTGAGCTAGAAAAAAATAAAAGCTAGTCTGCTTGCATGAATCACTGCAACATCCTGTTGAATCATGAGTTTAGACCTCAAATTAATAAAGTCTCTGTTGTGCAGTACTACATTCTTGCTAATAATATGCTTCCTTCTGCCTTCTAATCTTCCTCACTTCCTCCTCTGCCCTGAGTGATCAATTTACACCCACATTTCTATCCTGCCTTTCCATTTTATCGCCCCTCAGTCATGTTCACCTCCCACTGAAAAGAATAAGTGGATTAGTGTTAGAATATGATCATTGGAGTACACACAGTGCAACAGGAAAGAGAAATGCAGTACTCTTAAAAGAGATCAATTGACAAAGGTGGGTGCCCAAAAGGCAAAACAGAGTTAAAATAGATGATGTGAATCATTTTGGATTTATTGGGCTGATAATGAAAGACGCTGAATGTGCATCACATTTAGTCAGCTCAATAAAAGTTGAGAACAGCGTCTGTTAAGAACTGAATGGAAGGGGAAGCAGAGGGATATAAAACAAGTAATTAAAGTACTGTGAGGAAGCACAATGAAGTCGTGGAAATTAGAAGCAGAAGGGATTTTAGGAATGGCTGCCTAGTTAATTAATAGCCAAAACAACATTGTCCCTTGTAGCACATCTTGTACAGATTCTAAAATCTAGTTCTAAACATGGACCATAAAACGTCCTTAAAGACATTTTGGAGAATGGGCAATCCCAAATTTCTGGTCCTCTTTCAGCCTAGGAAAGAGTTGCCCAACAGCAAAGAAAATGAAACCTAAAAATCCTACAACTAAAATGATAGTCCTTATTGTAAAAATCACACTGTCTGCTCTGAAATTGGTTTGTACTAAAGATTTGTAAGGAAGATTTGTAAGGAAGAGGGGAGGGGGAAAGATGTGACTTTGTCACATAGTCTTCTTAAAGGGAGATGGAAAACTCTGCCAAGCACCACTGTGGTGGCCACCTGCTGTGCTCTGAGTGGGGAGTGATACATAGGGTGGGTCTGGTACTCGAGCTCTTTTATTTCTCTTTTCTGCATATCACAGACTTGCAGTTGTGTCAGTTCCTGTCTACTCAGATCACTAAACCTGTGTTCTGCACTTCTCTGCTGATAGATGTTATACATTCCTTTGGGTTCCCTCCCTATTGGAGCTGAGTATGAAAAGATCTTCTAGATGAAAAATGCGTTGAATGAGTACCTTGAAAATTTTCCTGATGACTGTTTAAGTGGGAGTCAAACTACTTTGGTTCATGTTGTGGAAATCAAAGCAGTTTTTCTCTAAACACAGATGAAATATAAGTGCTTGGAGTCTAGGGTTGTCTTTTTAGTCTGAAAAATAGACTGTCATAGGGTTAGAGGTGAAATATGCAAGTACCTCAATCCAACTGGCATACTCCAATAAATAAATTTAATTTTAATGGGAATTTTCCTTGGCTAACAAATGACCAAGGAGCACTTCATAAAGCCCAAAGGTAGTAGCTTGTATTTCAAGGACACTTTTTTCTTCCTGAAGGGGATTTCACTGTCTAATATCTACATGTAGCAGTTATGAAATATACATAACCAGTAAGGTAGAGAGACAGAATAAAAAGGTGAAATGAGTGCATTTGCATATCTGGAAATCATGTCAGTCCCTCATTTCTGCACATATTCCCACAAGCCAAGAACTTCACCCACAGTCACACATGCTAAAGTCAAAAATCATGTTACAAAAGTGCCTTTGAAAACTTTACAAAATTCTCTTAGTGGAAAACATGTGCAAATACTCACAATGGTGCAAGGGAATTGCAAAAAAAAAAAAAAAGAAGATGAGGAGAAAAAGGAGCCTGAATCTATGTAAATATCACTGTGCTGATCTATGGGTTTTAGATCTCTCTGTAAAAAAAACTTATAAAAAGCTTTGAAAAAAATAAATAAATAAACTAAGCCCAAACAAAACCAACAGCAGATCAAAAAACCAAAGTCGTTGAACATCAGACTCTAAATCTAAAGTTGATAAAGGTTTAATAGGTGAGTAAAGTATTTAAAAGTATTAAGTTTTAGTTGGGTGGGGAGCTGTTCAGGGAAAGAAAGAAAAGGACTGACCAACTAAGCCTAAATAAAGGAAAAGACATTTGTTACTACAGGGCTTGGGGGACACTATCACAGCTTTACAAAGCAGAGATGCTTAGGTGGGAATGAGGGGGCAAGCCCAGCTGTTGCCAGTCACCAATGCCATCCTCAGGCATGTCAGTGTCAGCCAGAGCTGACACTGGTCAATGCCTTCATCAGCAGCTGGGACAAGGTGTCCTCTTGGCACTTGGGTGGAGAAGTGGATGTGCTGCTCTTCAGATGGACTTTGGCAGACTGGAGAAGTGGTATGACATGAAATGCAAAGTCCAGAATTTGAAACAGAGCCCCACCAGGCAGATGTGCCAGCAAGGGCTGGCTGCAGAGAGGGCAGCTGGGAAGAGATGGAAGGGTTTTAGCAGCACAACAAAACACTATGGCCAGGCTTGCTCCATCCTTTACATAAGCTTTCATTTCTTCCTTTTTGCCACTGAATTCAAGAGCTGAAATAATATTGAGAAGAAAAAAAAAAAAAACCAAACCAAAAGAAAGTGAAGAGTTAACGCACTTAAATTTGACAGAGCCCTGCCATGTGTTTTGAAAAGCCATTTGACAACATAGAGCAGGAGGTGTGGTGCCCTGCAGTTCAGAGGGTACATTGTTTACCATGAAATGCCGGATTTGCATATGGTAAGTACTTTCTTTTATTAAAAGGCAAGGCAAATAGTCACATAAACTCCTCTGTAAATAGCAGAGAAGAACACTTAGCCACCCAGACTGAGGAATTACACCAGTAGAAATGGAAGAAGAATCTGGCCAAGACATTGAAAAATACCCAACTTATCTCTGAAAAACTTAGGTAATTTTTCTTTCCTCTGTTTGGTGGCAGCTTTGCTCCTTTATCACCTGTACAAAATCAAAAAGAGGTGAACACTTCCCGCACATGAGAAAAATCTCTTTTTGAAAAATAAGATTTCAGTCTTGTGTGGGTTATGAAACCCTGCTGGCAAACCAAGCTCACAGCAACCCTTATAACCTATAGGATACATAGTTTATCTTTGTTCTGATTAAATCTTCCATACATTTTAATCTCTTCTTTCTTTGCATACTTTATAATAACACTCTCTTGGAGCAAACACTCCATAATCTTATAATTTGAAAACTAATTCCATTTCAGCTGTCTTTTTGGCAAGTGACCTTTTCTTCTTCTTTTGCTACAGGTAAAAAAAAAAAAAATCCTGTCTTTCTGATTTTTATCCTGAGCATTCTGTATCTCAGAACTGTTCATCTATTGAGGTTTTTGTCAGCAATAATATTTCTCATTCTGAGTTTCTTGGTGAACAAACCTTAGAAAATGTTCCTTCCTGAAAGCCATTTGATTAATTTGTCTAAATGCATTTCTTTTGTAAACCAGACTGATTATTTGAAAATGTCAGGGTCTGGTAGCAGATTTGAGAGCTATCCTGGCAAACACTATTGACTAAATTAAAAACAAAATATAGAGACATGACAGCAAGGTGGACCAATGACTGGCCTGCCATCTGTCACGGATTGATTAAAGCAGTCTTTCAATAGTGATATGTAGGAGACACTAATTCCAATCCAAATGCATGGATTGGCTCTTGCAGAAGGAGATTTACTGAGAGGAAAATTTTTTTCTGCGTAGTTGAAAGTCAGCTGTCACGTCACAAAAACAAACTGGTCAATGTGATCCCAGGAAAATTTGCATGTGCTATGTACTATATTCTAACTACTTCATCTATTTAATTGAAAGAATCATTACAAATTATTTGTGCATGTCTTGGGTGGTCTAAAGATAAAATAGTTAAGAGCCATAAACCACTATTTTAATCTTCATAATGTTTTTAACAGTAAAATGGCCATTGATCATACAAAGCCTGAAGGTCTTTCCCACAGAGAAGAAGTTAACTAAGGAAGAATTCTCTGTCAGTTAAAGCAGCATGAATCCAATTTAACTCCACTGGTCTCACACACATGCACTCCCGACCAAAGCAGTGCTACCACTACAAACAAAATCTCAGTCACTTCATCCCAAAAATTAAGCTTCCTCCATTATTTCATGGGACTTTTAGATGGAGGCTGAGGCTGTGATGAATAACCTTTTAGGAGTGACACCTCTCTCACTTAAACAGACAAAATTAAAACTCTTTATTTAGGCTGGGTGAGACTGATACTATTTGGAATCTTTGTCTGCAGCCTGGATGATGGGACAAAGGACAACCTCAGCAAGTGTAAGATGATTTCAGAATGGGAGAGTGGTCAATGGAGTGAAGCCTGTCAGTCAGAAGAGCCTGGACAGACTGGAGAAATTGCCTCAAAAGAACTCTGTGTGCCGTGTTCTTCTTGGATGTCTCATTCCATGAAAAATGTGCACAGTTTAGTGGAGGAATCCCAAGCTGGCCAAGGACCTGGAACACATGGAATCCCAAAAGTACCTGTGAGATGTGGGTCTGTTCAGCCCAGAGAAGGGTCAAAGTGAAGCACAGTCTGTTTACACCTACCCAAATGAAACACACAAAGAGGAAGAGACAGTCTTCTCAGGGGTGCAGAGAGTGGAGTGAGAGGCAACAGAGATGAGTGAAAACATGGCAAATTCTGGTTAGATACAGGGGTGGGAGGGATGGTAGTCAAATAATAAAAGAAAGGGCAGAATATCTTTATCTTTGTTGGTGTTTGAGAACAACTATTTAAAGATTTGCACCACCTGTCATGGGCTCTGTGAAGAAGGTTGGTTTAGACGACCTCAGGGTTTTTTTTCCAAGCCAGCTTATACTGTGATGTTATCGCTGATATTTGGATGGCTAAAGCTTTCTCACTGAATCCTTCCTCAACAATTCTTCCCAGAAAAAGGGTTAAACTACTCAGCAATGGTAGGAAGGAACTAAAACCTAAATTTCCTGGATAAATCTTGGTTTTGCAACACAAGGCTGTTGAAGTGAGTCACACTATTATTGTTTTGTTAGCCACTCATCCTTCTACAGAAGATTTGTCAGCTTACACAGAACTGACAAATACAATAATACTGGAAAACAATAACTACAGTGGTACAGTATGCTTTCCTGTTTCATTTACCTCAGTTCTTTGAATTTAAGTTTTTAGTAAAAGAAAACTGCTATTTTTCAGATAAAAGTGCTTAGAATTGTTATGACTATTTGTGATTCTATCCTCCATTGCTGTTCCTTGGTTATAGTCAGAACTCACAGATTTAAAACTGGAAATTCCCTGTTTTGATTTCTGTTCTGTACAACATAACAAAATAGACTATTGCTCCCACAAATTCTGTTTTAGAAGCAGTTATTAATATATCTTTATTTAAATTGTCTTTACTAAATCATACTCAAAATGTAGTGTAGATACTAGGCTGAAGAGGCCAGTAAAAGAGATCAGTATCCAAAATATAAAACCTTTTTGAATTGGGCTGAAGTCAAGGAGAATAGAGGGGAAAGCACTGATTACATTTGTGGATTGATGTCTCAAAAACAATTGGTGAAAAGATCATTCTGTCACAGGATGACATCTCTCTTCTATTTCCCTTTGCCAGCCAGCAGAGCTAGGGGGATCTGAAAAGAGAAAACTGAGCTCTGAAAACAAATAATTCCAAATTTATATTGTCAGCTGCTACCCACAATATAAATAACCTAATTTGCCTTGTACACCAGCCTACAAGTAAATTATTCTAACAGCACTTCGGAAAAGATGAATTTTCAGTTGTGGCTGCATTATTTGTAGGTTCTGAACAACTGTTAAAGGGGCAGAGACATTTTTTTCAGTTCGTTCTCTAATTAATCTACAGACTTACTGAATGCCAGGGAAAATACTTTGACTGACTGAGATGGTTTCTTCATTTGCTCCAATTTGAAACAGGGAAAAACACTTGGCCTGCTGCAGAGCAGGGCCAGGGTGAGATCTCTGAAAGCCCCCCTGCACTGGAATTCCTTTACAGCCACACAGCAGAGAAAGCTTCAGCATGCCAAAGGTTACACACACAGGCCACTCAGTGCCTCAGCAAACAAACCCATTTTAACTGGCCTCCACCTCCCTTGTCTCCTTAGCCCTTGCCTATGATTTTTCCAATATGAGCTACAGCCATACCAGTAACCTCAACAGAAGCAGGGACAGCCCCTTGATTTTGAGGGAAGCTGGCACAGCTGGCTGTGGGACACCCTTAGGCACCTTAGGGTGGCTTTGTCCTTGGGTGCTTTTAGAGAGAGTCCCTCATTCTGGCTGGCTTGCTTACTATGCTGGAGAAAATAGGGCAATATTTACCAGCAAACACAGAAACAATTCAACAGTCAAATTTTGATGCCTGGGCCACAGGTTCAGCATTATTTCATTTACTTAAGTAGAACTACTCTATGTATTCAAGAGCCTAGGATCATACATCTTAAAAGAAACAAATAAACAAGCGAAAGAGAATGTTTATTAAAAATTCTCTCTTTCTCTTCTACCTGACAAATGCTTCAGCTGTCTTTACATCAGCAGGAACAGCATCCCAAGGAGAGGTTTACAGAGAAAAGAGATGGTGTTGGTTGGTGCTATGTCGTCCTCAATACAGGCACTTTGGAGGGTAGTAGTGATCTGTAGTGGTTGGGAATTAGCGGTTTTGGGTCATTTTCATCACAAATAAATACAATTTAGAGGATCCAAATCTGCTTCCCAATGTGAAGCAAAGCGTAGCAAGCAAGCACTTGCATCCATGGTACACATTCCATTCTGACTGAAGTGCAAATGTACATACATGCTTATGGGGAATGCAAAAGATCCCAAAAAAAAAGATCTTAGAGTACCCCAAGGAAGAAAGGAAACGTGTGAGGTTCAGTGAAAACCCTCAGTATAAGTGTGAAATATCTGTGTATCAGTCTGAAAGGAATGTGACAGTCCTCAGAAGTCAGAGTGTTGGTGGTGGGCTGATGATGTGTGTTGAAACAGCATCAAGGTATTCACTCACTTCTAGTTTGGAGTAGGGAAGGGCATATTCACCTCTTTCAAGTGGGGGAATAAAATAATTTTAATCTATGTCTTCTGGACTACACACTGCTTTCCAGTGGGTTCTCTCAATTGTGTTGTTTCTCTTTTCAGGCCACTTCTCTGATCATCTCTTGAGATAAAGTACTTCCACACCTAACAATGAAACCACTTCCTTAGGGTAAAATTTTATATAGCAAAAACCTTTGGAGTTTTGGTTTTCACATTATTAACACTGATGAAAATAGAGATAACCACCACTGTGATAGCTAATTATCCAAGTTTAAATGAGACTGAGATTAAACATGAAGCAGGTTGGCTTTTATTATTTTTTCTGGTTCTTTTCAGAAACATCTTTGTAATTAGTGGAATTTTTTTCCACCTGAAAACTGGCTTGATTCTTGAAGTAGTGGTAACATCTTACTGATATAAAGACTCAACTAATTTCATAATGTAAACCTACACTACAAAAAAATGCCACTTTATGCTTGAGGCAGTCTGATATAGCCATATCCTCCCCTGCAAGGGATTCTTGAGATAGCAATTTGCAAGCAATTGATAGAAGCTGTGTACATTTTTACTGAGTCACTGTGCTACATGATTATTAAGGTTTCAGATAATAGCAAGATTCATTTTCACAGGTGTGTTATTCATTTGTACTTCATAAAGGGAGTTGAACAAAGAAAGCAAAAAGAAATTAGAATTTTAAAAGTATCGAAGAACGTGTAGGTAGGCTGTAAATGTGTGTATCCCTGCTATCAAGAATATGCATCTGTGTAAATGGTAACAAAGAAGACTTTAAGAAATAAACATTAAAACTTCACTCTGTGGTGAGAGAACAATAGACATAATTGAAAAAAAAAGAAGAGAAATGCAACTGGATAGAACAAAAAACTTCTTCCCTAGATGGACAGTCCAGGGTTGCTCACAGGGGATTTGCAGTCTCCATCCTTGGAGGGAAGAGCCAATCCTGGTCTGATCTCACTGTTGACCCTGCTCTGAGCAGCAGGTTGAACTAGAGACCTCCTGAGTTCCCCCGCAAGATGAGTGAGACTTTGATATTTAGGATCTGGCATGCTGTTATTTCATCACTTCTCACTCACAATGTCAGTGCACTTTTGGCTCATAGCACCTCATTCTGACCACAGGTTGTACACTTGTACATACATTTTTACACATGTGGAAGGAGAAAATAAACACATCAGCAAAAGAGGGTAGAACACTTTGTTACTTCTTGTCACAAAGGAAAAAATTTCATAACACAGTTAGAAAATTTTAGTAAATATTAAGTGGGCAAGGTGCTGAGAGCACAGGAGTTAATTATTAGCCATTTGAAGGCTGTTTGTTATAATTTAAATGCTACATTTAGTGGCTGTACTGCAATGGTGCATATTTACATAATAGTATTCAATAGTGTATGCTTAGCTGACAAAAAGATAAATGCTTGATCGTTTTTATATCTTAAAAGATTTTCTAGCAAGTAGGATGATTAAGCCATTTGAAAAAGAAATCTATTTTCTTTGAGAGAGCTTTCTAACTCCTTTTTTCCTCCCCTAAGGACCTTCCAGAGGTGAAACCAAAGAGATGGTCACAGTGATCATTTTAGATGATCCACAACAACAGGATAAAAAAAGTATTATGATCAGCATGACCTGCACTGAAGGAAAGAGTCATACTCTGCCCAGTTTTGACTCTGTTATTCTGGTCTGTAAGGAGTTATTAGATTTCAGATAGCCTCAAGATCTCTTATTGATTGCAAAGACAGGTTCCTCTTCTTATTGACCACGTTCATTTTTTGTGTCATAAAGTTCCCTATTTGTGCTTTCTTTGGATGAGAATTTATATAGGGTGCTTATTCCATTGTTCTGACGAGAGTGACTCAGAAAAAAGTAAATCCATATCTACAGATGTAGGAATAATGAGCTAGCAAGAACTTATTTCACTGTGGTTTAACTATCTCTCAGATATAACCCTAAGAACTCATCACAAGGACATTTTATGCTCCCTCACCTCACTTTCTTAAAATGAAGTCCCAACTTTGCAAGACTCACTTTTCAGAATTCTTACATTTTGAGTCTTCTTAGGCATTTCTCAGATAATTATATGGAGTGGAATTAATCCAAAAGTTACATACCTTATCTAGGCTAGTCATCTAGGGTTTCTCTCCTGACACTGGTGAGAGACTGGCACCTCCAAAGGGCAATTTTCATACCAACCAGAAATAAGTGTATAAAAGATTATAAAAGGCATGAAATTAATTCTAACAGTAATGTTAAATTTTGAGCTTGGATACAATTTCTGCTGAATTCATGTCATATCTATACCCTACATGAACTTCATCTATTGCTTCGTGTGTTAATTATTCTCATCTTTATTAAATATTCTGTATAACACTTCTGAAAATTATTAGGACAGGCCAATAACTAACACTAAGGGCTTATCATGGTTTTTAAATGTCCTTTGGGATATTTTTCATTGGAAAATGTTGATTAATTGAAACTGATCCTTCAGTCCAGGATGGAATTTCTCGTAAAATGTACAAAAAGACAGCTACTCTTCTCAGAATGGCAAGTAGTCAAGTTGTAATACTAATTAAGTGTGGAAATCTTTTTCTTTAGGATGGGAACTTTATTCAATCTCTCCCATTCTAGGTATCTTACCTACTCCACTGGGATATAAGGCGATTTCATGGTCTAATGAATCTTTGATTAATGATAGAGATTTGGATAATTCCAGCAAAAAGTACTGAGGACAGCCAACAAGCTCACTGCTGGTGTAGCTCTTCTGAATCTCCTGCATTTCTATGAATTTCTTTGGGTATCAGAGCTACCTGGGGATACCTTCATTTTTTTCCTAATTGTCATTCCCCAAAAGGTTCTCCTGGATCAGCTATAAACAATCTTTCACATAAAAAATTGTTTTCTCCTCCAAAGGAATAGAGATACATGTTACATCTTTAAATATTAGGATTAAAAATAATTTCTAAACTTCTCAGACTTCTCTTTTAAACAGAAGAGATGGGTAAAAAATGGTGTGATTTTTTTACAACAGAAAAGCATAATGAATAAGCTTGATTTAAAAGCAAGCTATTATTTACAAGCATGTTATTAATTCTTTCATAGTGAAATGGTGGAAGGAAAGGGATAGTCGCATAGGAGTTGATTAGTGGGAAAACAGAGGCATTTAGCACAGGAAAGGGTGGCAGAGGATGAAATAAAGAAAGAATAAGGCGTGTCATAAACAACACTGGAGTGAAATTGCCTGAATGAAGTTGATGAAACATGGGCCTGAGGCAGCAACAAGTCAGCAGAGAAGGTTTTCAGAAAAAAAAAGTTGAATTATCCTCTGTCTTCCTGGGAGCCTGGTAACTGATTTTTGGTGAAATATCATATCTTATATATTTCCTATGATTTTTAAACAAATTAGCAAATTCATCTCAACATTTGGCACCAACATTGCAGATATTTCCAACTAAGACAGGCATCCAAGGTTCCCTTTCTGAAGAAAAATAGCTGCAGTTTGGTTGCAATTCACCTGATCTATTTTCATCATGTTATGAATCACACAGTAGACGATGACAGTGATGGACTGGCTGGGAAGAGCATCTCTCTTAATTATAGGGGCTTTTGTTTCTCTGCCTTTTGTCCACTGCCCAACATCTGCATCATAGGAAACCTCTGATTTGTCCTCCCAGTGAACTCTCCCCTGATACTGACATTTTTAAAAACTTTATGCTTTAAATGATTTCAACTTTAAATCTTTATGGTTTCATGCAGTTCATGAGTAACAGCATTATTTGTACAGGCTGCTGTCAAGCTGATGAACCCTGATTTATTGCTGGCTTTTGATAGAGAACATGTTTCACCTCCACAAAACCAGTTTTGGAATGGCCAATGGTATAAGAACAAAGTAATTGTTTGGGAATATCTGTGAAAGAAAACCATGCACTCCTTCTATCCAAGACAGTTCCCTTTCAACATCTGAGACTTCTGAGTTGAGCAAACCAAATTCCGTGACCAGTAGTCTGACAGTTTGACATCTATCCCCAAAATTTGCTTAAAAAATTCTACCACTTCTATCACAATTCTAGTGTATTTCAGAGAGGTCTATGGTTTAAGAATCATTGAATTTGTGTCATTAAAAAAAAAAAAAGGTATTATTAAAGGATTTCTAAAGTAATTATATACCATGGAAGAGGAGCTGAAAATATTCAGCTCGTTGCAGAAGAACAAACCGTGAGAGTGGCAGCAAGAAAGAGAAACATCTGCATTCAAATCTGGTTTTTCTGAAAGCAATTTAAACTCTGTTACTGTATGTTTAAAAGGAGGATAGGAAAGTTTAGACAGTTATTTTGAGCAGCTGTCATGAAGGTTATTTAGTGAACAGGGTCTTGACGATATTACATTGGAAGAACTCTGCATTCCACATCATTTAGCTTTGGCAAAGAAGGGTGAAGTCACTTGCTAAAGATTTCAACCCACTTAAGAACAGAAGGAATATAATGTGTTGCTATATTTTTTAGATAACTCCTATAACTGTCTGCTAAAATATATTTGCTTGATACACATAAATATATACTTTAAATAACTTTGATCTGATATTTTAAACAGCTTCTTTTTTTTCTTTCACACTTATTACATTGCATAAAAGAATACCAAAAAATGAAATGAAAGTCAAAATAGACATAAGTACCATGGGGAAGAAAATTAAATGCTATATTTGCATAGCTTTAAATGGCAAAAATGCAATATACATTAAAAGGAAAAAAACAATATAGTTAGAGAAAATATTTTTTAACATATATCTGAATAATACATTTTCATGCATTCTCTCCTGTGTCTTTATGGTGAATTGGCTGTTTGCTTACACTTTTCAGAGTGTTTATTCATCAAGTACACTAGTAGAAAAAATCCAAAAGATACTGAAAACTTACAAAACAGTTTTAGAATGTCATAAAAATTTTCACCTGCTAGAGGAGTAGTTACCCAGGGGAAATATACAGGAAAAGTGTAGTCCCATTCAGTACTCCCTTCAAGGACACAAAATTATCTTCGTTAACTTCATTTATCAGAGGATCAGGGTCAGAAAAAGAGAGAAACTTGTGTCTAGTGCTACAGGTATACAAAAATGGATTGAAACTCTATCCTTGAGCTGAACTTGAAATAATCAAACATGAAAATATCTCAATGTCTAATGCATCCATTAAATTATATGTAATACACTTTAATATGTATATAAGAAAATTTGTTTATCAGAGCCATAATTTTTGATTACTTTTTATACAGAAAGGATAGAAAAAGTTTCCAAGTACGAAATAGCTCTTGTGCTTTATACTATGAACTTTGAAACATTTTTATGTGTGGGCTTCATTTTATACAGACACATTTTCTGTATTCTAATGTTATGCCTCAATGCTCAGGGCTTTGAGGAATAAAAGAATTTCCTGTAATGTGCTAGATACAATCTTCCAATTTTTATGGGCTTGTGAAGGAAGCATTCATAGCAATGTCAACTTCCCTTTAGGGATTATTTATATTTAGTGTGAAAAGTCATTAAAATTTTCAGTCATTGGATTTTCCAATAAGCCAACACATCCTAATGATTAGTACCACTTCACATTTCTATTCTCCCTCTTTATCAAAGCTGTGAAAAACATAGCATTATCCTGAAATTTGACATGCAGATATAGAGGAAATATTAATAAAGCAGTTGAGTAAACCACTTTCTTTATCAGACCACAAAGATATATTGAAGTCTGAGCATTAAACTGAGCTTCCTCCCAATTACTTATTGCGGAAAATAACTGATTATTAATTAAAGCCTTGTTTGCTCTGGAGATTTTCTGCACCAGTTGCCACCATAAGTGGCTAAATAACAGAATCGTTGCAGCAAGTGTAGAGAGGCAAGGCTGATATTTGCATTAGAAGTGTTTACCCCTTTTTTCCCAGTCTGAATAGATCCAGCAGTGCAAACAGCTGCTTCATTTGATTACACTGAGGATTTCATGAGGGCAACTAGGCTGCTAGTCCCTAGTAAAAAACCTAAGACCTCACCCCCTTGGGTTTCTGGCTTTGGTTTTTCCTTCTCGCATCCCCTCACACATAGAAATATTATCGTTCAAAAATTTAACAGGTGCATGAAAAATGGCAAGTGTTCTCTCAGATGACTCCTTCTGCCTTGCCGTGCATCTGCTGTCTGAACTCTCAAACTCCCTTGCTGTTCAGCTTCTCAAGCATCTGTCATTTGACTTCCCAACCTTACCATTAGATTTCTTTGGTGTTAGATTTTTTCTAGCATAGATGTTTCTCAAATGTTATCTCTGCCCACAACAGAGACTGCAAGGCAAAAAATTGCAAGTAAATATTTCCTTTTTTGTTTTCTGTAAATAACACATACTATTAATGTTAATTTTATGCCAAGGTGCTCCTTAGATTCCACATATTTTGGTTCTTTCATGGGGGATTGGACTAAGTGTGCAAAAGATGAGGTCTGTACAACCAATTCTTCCTCACTGTGAGGGTGCTGAGGCACTGGCACAGGCTGCCCAGAGAAACTGTGGATGCCCCATCCCTGGCAGTGTCCAAGGCCAGGTTGGATGAGGCTTTGACCTGGTCAGGTGGATGGTGTCTCTCACCACGGCAGGGGATTGGAATGAGATGATCTTCAAGGTGCCTTCCAACCCAAACCATTCTACGATCACATGATTCTTAATCCTGAAAACACTTAGCCACTTACTGTACTGCAAATATTTGTGTTCATGCTTTGTTTTTTAAGAGTTATTCATTGATTTTGGCTTCCTAACAAGAGAAACTAGAGCTTTAGAGGCATCTAAGTTTGTACTATAGCAGCTACATAAAGAGGTCACATTATCAGAAGCAGGGAAAAGTCAGAAAATTCTCTGAATTTTGTGGAAACTATAGACCTCCATCAGTTTTGAAAAATATGCCTTTTTTACTTAAGTGGTGAACCATGGCGTTTCATCTATGTCCAATGTAAATGACAGCTAATGGGAGGGAAGATTTGCTGTAAAGAGCGGAGATGCTCAGCTTTGCTACAGGGTCAAGTGCTCAGTTGTTGACTGTTGCTGTTTCAGCAGTGGCTGAAAGGGTCCAAAGTCTGAGCTCGTAAATATATCCAGCAAGAGAAAGTCTCTTTGCCCAAAACTTAGAGACACAGAACTAAGGTACAGTGCAGAACATAAAGTTGTACAGGCATCATCTAAAGGAGTTTCACAGTCTATGGATGAGGAGGCAGAGATGTAGCAAATGGTATATTTGCTCTGCCTACTATTTGATATTCCTCTACAAAATTATGTTCCTGGGTTCTGATTTATTGCATACAACAGGCATGAATTTCACTGGATCCATTTTTATGAAAGACTGAGGCCATTCAATAGGTAAAGCTGTGATTTGAAAGTCAATAAAGACTGCTGCTGATAGAGCTTATAACTGATGAGAAGACGGTAAAAAATTTAATAGTGGTGATGTAGAAATAAGTTATTTAGATAACTTTCTACTGTGACTTATTCAATATAACAAAATTGTGTCAAAATAAATGAAAGCAGTTTGGGTGGTATATTAATGTATATTAAACACACATATAAACAAATAGAAACCTTCCCACAAATGTTGCTTAAGATCTAAAAGCTAATGCTTCACGATTGAATAAACAAGTTACTTTCCATATAACTAGACGGGAGAAAGTGAAAAAATTGTGGATAATTATGTTGTGGGGAAAAGAATAAACTTTTTGACTGTATCTAGACCATTTTTAAAAGGCACCATGAAGTTTCTTTCATGGCTATTCAAAAGACATAAAAAGTGGTTCTGCTTATGGCCACTGCCCAGACTGCTGGTTTAATATAGTGTAAACATAGATCTTGGATATTAATTATGCAATGAAACCTTTAGATGTGCTGAATCATACTGCACTGACAACAGAGACAAAATCATAGGACAGAATCAGAATGACACATTGATAAAGACCTCTAAGATCACTGAGATAGATCACCCAACTGCTAAACTATCACTACCAACTCCAGCACTAAATTGTTTCCATAAGTGCAATATTTCCCTAAGTGCAATAAGTGCCTCCAGGAATGATGACTCAGACAGTTCTGGGCAACCTGTTTCAATACTTTACAACTGTTTCCATGATGAAGTTTTTCCTAATATCCAATCTAAACCATTCCTGGTGAAATTTCCTCTCATCCTATCACCAGTTGCCTGGGAGAAGATAGCAACCCCCACCTGGCAACAACCTCCTTTCACAGAGTTGTAGTGAGCAGTAAGATCACTCCTAAGCCTCCTTTTCTCCAGACTAAATATGCCCAGCTCCCTCAGCTGCTTCTCATCAGACTTGAGCCCCAGACTTTCCACCAGCTCTGTTGCCCATCTCTGGACATGCTCCAGCACCTCAATGCCTTTCTTGTTGTGAAGAGCCAAAACTGAACACAGGACTTCATGTGTGGCCTCACCAGTGCTGAGCACGAGGCAAAAATCACTGCTCTGGTCCGGCTGGCCATGCTATTTCTGAAACAAGCAAGGCTGTCATTGGCTTTCTAGGCCACCTGGGCACACTCTGGCTCATGTTAAGCTGTTGTTAAGCAGCACCCTAAGGACATTTTCCACCTGGCAGCTTTCTAGCCACTCTCCCTCAGCCTGCAGCACTACCTGGGGTTTTTGTAGCGCAAGTGCAGAACTCAGCACTTCACCTTGTTGAATCTCATGCTGTTAGTCTTGGCCCATGGAACCAGCCTGTCTAGATCCCTCTGCAGAGCCTTCCCACCCTCCATCAGATCAACATTCCCACACAACTTGGTGCCATCAGCAAACTACTGAGGGTGCTCTTGATTCATCCCTTGTCCATATGGTTGATAAAGATATTAAAAAGGACTGTCCCCAGTATTGAACCTTGGGGAACCCCACTAGTGTCTGCCCCCAGCTGGATTTAGTTCCACTCACCAGCACTCTCTGTGTTGCCACCATACCATAGGGCTCAGTTTTTAACCTAAAAAAAGAGTGCACCGGTCCAAGCCATGGGCTGCCAGTTTCTTAAGGAGAATGCTGTGGGAAATGGTATCAAAGGTTTCATTAAAGTCCAGGTAGACACATCCACAGCTTTTCCCTGATCCACCAAGTGGGTGACTTTGTCATAGAAGGACATCAGGTTTGCCAAGTAGGACCTGCATTTCACAAACGTATGCTAGCTGGGCCTGATTCCCTGGTTGTCCTGCACATGACATGTGTTGGCACTCCAGATCTGCATCTTGAAGTATTTTGCAAAAAATAAGTCATTGCTCAGTAGGTATAGCAGCCCTAAGACTTTGTAACTAGATTTGATTGCCATCAGTGTGAAAAAAATATTTAACTTTCAATACTTCGAGGAAGTTAGAAAGACAAAAAATGCAACTGTGACATTTGAGGAAATGAAAAGTCAACATATAACAATGTAAATCACACATAGCAAATACAGCTATAATAAACATACCTTTATCCATCTTAGATACAATGACAAATACTTCTAAAATTCAAATCATATTTTACAGCCTAAGCAAATATTAAAAGGCCACCAAATCTGCTAGCATAAATCCCCATGACCTCGCAAGTTTTCATCACGTGTATTAAATGAAATGAGAATGAACCATGAAGGCATTTTTGCTCTCCAGAGAAAACACACAGGTAAAAAGAGATTTTTGCCAGCTGCTTTCAGGAGGGCTGTATTTCTGAAAGATCTGTGGAGCTGTGGCTTTTTCCATAGGCAGGTTTCACGTTATTTTAAAGTTATAGAAATGGGTGGCGATTGCACCTGAAGTGCAGTAATGCCAATAATCAATTACCAAAGACAGCCCCTCAAAGGTCTTGTAGTTTGAGAGAAAACATTCCATTATGAGAATAACTTATACTTGGACAGATGTGGTCACTGTTGTAGAGTGTCACTTGCTTCATGTGGCTCAACTGTGGCTTTGCAGGCAACACTAGGGAAGACACTTAGTGTGTAAGGCCAGATTGGACAGAGCTCTGAGCAACCTGATCTAGTAGAAAAGATCCCTGATCATTGCATGATGATTGGTCTAGGTGATCTTTAAACATCTCTCCATACCCAAATTATTCTCTGATTCCATATTTCTATGTTAGTTATCTTTGGTGATGGCATATGTGCCTACATTCACCTTCTGTACAGGGCAGCAGAACCCCTCAGTGGGAGGTGCCTGCATTGCCACTGCGGCCAGCATGTGCCTAAGTGACTCCACGAAAAGAGCTGAAGGTCTTCACAGTTCATATTCTACTTTTCCCCCATCATTTTTCCCCAGGCCATCAGATCACTTCCATTACTGTTAGTAATCTCAGTCTGTCGCTATTAATAATGTTTGAGCAAGCATTGCAGAACTGCAGCAGTAATCAGTGTTTCAAACTGTAACCCTGACTACACCACATACTGAGGCTTAAAATTCCTTTTTCTCTGATAATTTGAAGCTTTATGTTTAATATTTATTGCAATGCATGTTCTCAGGAGATGACAGCAGATGCATGATAAATATGTTATCACCCCCTGAAACAAACAGACATCCATCTATCCAGAAGACAGTGCTTGCCAGCTGTGCATTTATAAAGAGTAAATGTAAAACCAGCTGTTCTGTCAGTTCATCCCATATAGTGAGGTTGTCACAGTAATCACTTTGGCTGGGAAAATTTCCAGTCATCTCACTGCTGCTCCTCATGAATCGCACTTGTCAGGAAAACACCAGAGTCTTTTATATGGTATTTGGTTATTTTTGGGGTGAATGCTACAAGTGTATTTAGGGCAATTACTTTCAGGACTTGAGAGAAATCAATTGATAACACCAAAAAACATGTGTCTGGCTCTCCACTGAAGCAGCAGACTTGATGTTTGAATAAAAGTATAGAGTTATCCTTCCAGTGCACTCCATCAAAACAAGCTCCAACAATAACTTCATACAGTTTCCTGAATTTGTGAAAAATTGACAGGTCAGAACAGTTCTGAGAAAAGCAGTAGTGGGGACTGGTCAGAGATCCAGAAAATATTTCTCGGAGGAGAAATCTGAACAAATGGTGTTGTTAAGGAAAAAGGTAAAAAATGACTGAAGACGTGAGAACAAATTTCAAATAGTTTGAAGTGTGGCACAAAAAATAAAGGCAACGATTTGGTCTTGTTTAAATTTAGTCAATCAGCTGTGGCAGTAAAGATTCAAGATGGATATTAAGAGAAAATTTCTGTGGGTTAGGACAAATGGATTTAAATTAAATTTAAGCATATGCTGTGTGTCTAAATATTTGGATAGAATCCCATGACATCTATTTGTAAAAATTATTTCTTTTCAGAACAAATATACATGAAGATATACATTGCAGATTTTATAAATATACAACAGTATGAAAATAGCATTTCTGTGGAAAAATAAGAAGTACGCAATGTGACTCTGTGGCCCTCTGTTAGTACTGCTAATCTATAGAGAATCATGAACAAATTGCATTTTTAAGTGAAACCAGAAGTTTTGATTATGCACAGGTACAGCAATGCCAGGGAAAACATGTGAGTGGTGTCGCCTTCTGGGATTAGTAATGTCAAATATGCCAGGTCCAATTTTTCATCGATGCTTTACCTGTTAAAGAGGATTTTCTGCATCCTATCTGGCCCATGAATTGCACAATATCAAAGTGATTTTCTCCTCCTAACTTTTCAACATTTAAACCCTTTTCCAAAGAATCTTTGATTAAAACTGAAATATCTTTGATGAAATAGCACATTTTCATGGTATTTTTAAAAGGAAACTGGCTTCAGTAGAACACATTTTTTCTGAAGTATTCAACATGAGAAATGGTTGAGAATGTTTCTTTAATTAGCAACTTCTTGTTCTAAAACAAAATGTTTGTGCCTGTAGGGTCCAGGGTCTGCACCTGAAAATATCAAGTTTAGGAACATAAGTCTATTTCATTGTGATTTGATTTTCAGATCATATGCATATTAATTAGCTATTACAGCTCTGTGCTTGATAAAGTAGATGAACAAGTGATTTATATGAGTTCTGAGATTATCCAGAAAAATTCAAAAGTGTTGAGTCATTACCACCATAGTTAGCCAATGTTTTCTAATATAAATTCTTGTGATAGTCTGTTCTCCAGGAAATATCAACATTTTGCATCCATTTGGTTTGAAAACATTTTTAAAATGAGGAAGTGTCTTGGCAAAGGGAAATTCTGTTTTTACCATAATCACAGATGATGTAATTGGGGCTCAGCTGCACTATTCAGAGCTGTACCATCTCAAAGCTCAAGGATATATTTATTTTCCATAGATAAAATGGTAAAATGCTACAGGATAAGAAGAAAAATTGATTATGAATACCAGAAAAAGCTGTACATTTAAATTAACTTTAGTTCTGATTAGTCTCATTACAGACATAGGTATTTTTGGATGTCAGTTTCTGATATTCTCTGACCCATACAAGCTAGTCATAAGAAAAAGCTAAATAACTCAAAATTTATTCATATTTTTTTTAATCATTTTTCCAGTCCCTTTGCCCTTTGAATTAAGTCTGGTCTTAAAATACGATTTATCTGGATTTATCATCATTGACTTCTGCAATACGAATGATTCCTCAGGGATTCTTTGAATTCTTCTTAGCATGGCATTTCTAGCATTTACACAATCAGGCAAGAGTGGGGTTTAATTTGTTTGCATTCATACATGTGCACATCTGCCTACCCAGACACAGTCTCACATTTTACATGGTTAGGAGGAAAAAGGTGCAGGAGGGAGGAATCACGTGGAGCAATGACAGGCGAGCACCTAACAGAGTCATGGACAAGGCTTTAGGAGGTTATTCCTTTCACAGATGTTGCAGTGATACTTCACAGCTATGCAGAAACTTTGATCTGGTGGGAACAGGGGGTTTTGTAGAAAATTGGGCTGTGCAAACTCTGCAGGAATCTGTGAGCTGAGCCATGAAGTTTGCCTTGTAGTTATTGGATTCAAACAAACAACTTCAGGCCTTCTTGGGGGACAGTTAAATCTAAAAAAAAACCACAAAAAATTCTTCCCCAGTCTACTAACCATCCTGTCTAACTGAAAACTTCACCTTCACCTTCTAAATTATTTGCTATTTTAGAAGTACGTGTGAAATGTATGTAACCCAATTTTTGCCATTATATTGGGATGTAGCTACAGGAAAGGAAACAGCCAGCTTTCAGAAAGGGATCCTGATGAAGTCAACCAAAATAGACCAAGATGGTCAGTGCTGTTTACCCTATGAACTATGGCAGCAGTATAAATGGTTAGTTATTCTTTCCAAATAATTAAATAACTGAAAAGATCAGCACTTCCCATTATCATCTGGAGTGTTGTCATGAATTGAAATTAGTGGATTGATTTCCACAGTCTTACCCCGCCAGGTGTAAATGCAGTGCATACCCCTGAAAACACAAGAGAAAACAGAGGAAAGTTGAATGCCCCAACAAACTCAGTGATATCATTCTTATGTTTCATGCCACTTCTTTTTCAAATACGATATTATTTTTTCTCTTTTTCCTCTTTTTTCTCTTTTCTTTTCTTTTCTTTTCTTTTCTTTTCTTTTCTTTTCTTTTCTTTTCTTTTCTTTTCTTTTCTTTTCTTTTCTTTTCTTTCTTTTCTTTTTTTTTCTTTTCTTTTCTTTTCTTTTCTTTTCTTTTCTTTTCTTTTTCTGTCTATACCTCATTTCCTTGAAGACCAATGGAGTCTTTGTGAAGCCAAAGAGCTTCAAAAGTTCAAGATGTGGCTAGGAAAGACAGGATGAGATTCACAAGAGAGATGGGAGTGTGTAGATTGGTAGAGTGCCTGAAAAACTGCTGAGAGAAGCAAAAACTGATACATTAGAAAAAAAATCCCTGAAAGTCGTTGAAGATTTTGGGGCAACCAGAAAACCAAACTGAAAATAAATTTGTTTTGAAGGAAAGTAGTGCTCTACAAGGCCACGACAAAGAGGTCAAGGTGTGTCTATGAACTTTTATTCACTTCTCTCTCATAGTCAATTTTTCATTCACTGTAATTTTACAGAAGCTAGCTATTCTAGTTATTGTTCAAACTTGACTTTAGAGGTTACAAACTCCCTTCTGTTTGGGGTATGCTTTTAATAAGAAAAAACATTTAGGTTGATTCGCCTTAGAGCTCTGAATCCTGTTCCAAACTTGTTTATACATTTATATATTTACTTCCAAAAAATGCTATGGCAAAGATAACCCCAGTTTAGTTGAGCATTACATTCCCTTAATCAACAACACCCTTGATCTTAAAGGCTCTAATCACCTTTTTCAGCCCTCTCCTTTTTCTCATGCTTGGAAACCATGCATACAATTGTCACTGTAGACCCCGTCTTTAGCTTTTCATAAATCAGTATGTAACCTGTTCAAAATAGAGTTATCAGGACTGTAGGAAATATTGAAGATATAGGAATATTATGGACAAATGCTTTTACATAAAGATGTGTTCTATTTTGGATAAAGTAAACTGCTGTGATAACTTTATAAAAAGAGTCTGCCTTACTTATTTCTTTGAATATAACAAGTTCAAGAAGAAGTAATGAAATTATTGCAGTCAACAGTGAATTGGTAAAAATATCAGAGATATAAATAAGTGGGTAATAAGGATTTTCCTATTTCAGAAGTCAGAATAAATACTCTCCTGACTCAAGCTGACAATAATGTTAATGATTAACTAGGGAAAAAGAATTTTGTGTCAGCTAGAAAAGGTTTCTGTATAGAAATTAAAAGAAACATGGTAAAATATCCTCAGGTACTCTGGGGGGACACAGCTTGCTAGAATATTTTATGCTACCTGACCTCAGGCTGACATTTATTTAGCCAAGGAGACCTTTGCTGTACACTTTGCCAAACTTCTTGTCTATTGTATACATAAGTAGGTCTCATGATGTGTCAATAGAAATTATATTCAAAATAAAAACAATAGCTTTAGCATTCCATGGTACAATTCACTATATGAATGGATATAACAAGTCCCACAAAGCTTCTGTTGAGTTCAGTCACTCTAGGATTTCTAAGGTCTGACTATTGCTGTGCTGAGAAATTTACAACCTATTTTAATAAAGAAACATGTAAGAGTATTATTTAATCAGAACAATGAGGAGAGACCAAGAATTTTTTTAATGTAGGGAATGGATGTAGTGATATGCAGGATTGGAAGTTCATTTTAGAAGTACTCTCTTTCTACTGTCAAACATTGCATAAAACTCAACCTTGGCTGGAAAAACTGTGTGCAGTATCAAATTCCTTACAGACCCACAGTTGCAGGATCAGCCTGATTGCTTTTACACATTGATTTTCATGCTCAGATTCATTGATTCATCTCTCAGAAGGAGAATGACTTTTCTGAAACTAGTTCTGTTAAACTAAGACGAGCAATTGTCAGTTATCAACACATGTTCCATGTTTCATCAATGCTCTTACAATTATTATGTTACATCACCTCTGTGCCTATTTATAGCTGGAGTTTGACCATGTTTCCTGGGCAGGGAGGGAGGGATGGAAGGAAGGAAGGAAGGAAGGAAGGAAGGAAGGAAGGAAGGAAGGAAGGAAGGAAGCTGATTGCATATACTGTCTCTGTGTATCAGAAAAACCATTTTGGGAAAGACTGCACAAATGATCATGGTCTTTGGTCTGTGAGAAGTCCACATAAAGAAAGATCTTTGGTTGCAAAACTCTAAAGAAACACATAAATATATGCAGCAGAGCCAACAGAGAGATGAAGGCTCCTTTAAGAATAATATATTCTCTCCTTGTAAAGGTCAGCTTTTGTCTGCTGTTCTCAGCCAGCTCTGGAGAGCCTGAGCTTGGTTTCACGCATTATCACAAAAGCGTTCCAGAGCATTTTCCCCACCTAAGGAAAAAAAACCAGCAACAATGCTAACTGAAATAAACTGTCATGAGCAATGAAATGCTCATTAACTCTAATTGCCAGCACATTCACTTTTCATGATAGCTATGAAAGGATAAATCAAGGAAATCAAAAAACTTTAACGAACCTACTAAGAAATCCATACATTTTGACACCCCCTGCCCCCTTCAGCCAATGCAAGTAGCAGAAAATGAAATCCTTGCTGTGTTTCTGTGTAAAGAAAAAGGCAAGAAGCAGCCAGCCTCTGCTGACCTCCTCACCTCCATTAAGCACTGACTCCATATGAAATGTGTAAGTAGCTCTGTCCTGTATGAGATGGTGAAAATTACTAGCTTGAAATACAGACAGCAGACCTTGTTTTCTGGTTTTGCATCTGAATTATCCCAGCCTAATGAAATCAGCCAAAAAATTGATTTTCTTAACTATATTACATTGTAATCTGCAAGGGAAGAATAGGTAGGTCAGGCTCTCTTCCATTGCTCAGTCATCTGTTAATCAGTTTTCTTACTAGGAAAGGTGCTTGAGTGGGTGTCATGGAAGAAATGGCAGAATATATTCCTAGGAAACTGGACCTCTCCCTGCCAGCACTAAAAGCAATTGATAATCTAACAGGCAGAGAAAAACACCTGGCCTAGTACTCACAGAATAATTCCAGGTCAGAAATCATTGGGTTTGTTGCTATCTTTTCTACTTTGGCCCTAAATTGTTTTTCATCTCTGTCTGCTTGTTCTCTTTTCTGGCCCTCACTTCTTGTTCTAACTACTTTTCAAAACCAATAAGCTTTCCCACCTCAGGTTTTGTAGCAACTACCACAGGTAACAGGATCCCAGTATTTTTTTTAAGCAATTCAATAAATTTAGAGTAATTAACAATCGCACAAAGAAGACAGGTAGTGGGTTTTTTTAACACATTGGGTTTTTAAATTTTTACCTTTGCTTTCACCATGATTTTTAAAATTTGTTAACAATCCACCAATTAATATAAAAGGCAAAAGATGGTCTGGGTATAAATCTAAATCTAGATTCCAGACAAATTGACAAAGAATGTGACAAATACTCATGAAAAGAGGTAAGATGATGGTCATATAAAACATTTTAAATCATTAAAAAATTATTCACTGGCCCTAAATAATGTCATTTTTATACATCTTTCATGTTTTTCACTTCAGACATCTGTTTTGGAATTACAGTTGCAAGTTTCATTTGTTAGAAGCATTAGCAGACATTAAAACTCATTTATAAACAAACCATCTTAGACCTGGGCACTACTAATGTCCTACTCTGAAAGAATCCTGACAAGTTTTGAGGAAACCATGTATTTTTCACAATATCTGAATGACTCAGTTCTTCTGGAACACCATCCATATTTTCTAATGACATTTTTATTCTTATTTATGGGAGGGCTACAGATTATAAGTATACGGTTTTAACAGGAGAGACAGATTTTTCTGATAGTATGGAGAGCTAGATACTGTTGTCCTTGCTTCGGTACCTGGAGGGCATCAATCTTATAGAAGCACAGAATGATTTGGATTGGGAGGGACCTTAAAGATCATCTTGTTCCAAGCTGCTGCTGTGGTCAGGACAGCTTCCACTAGACCAGGTCAGTCCTGAGACCATTTGTCTCTACTGTATCTATACCGAATTTCAATAATTGTTTTAGTAGGTGAAATTTAAATCCTTAAATTGGGTGAGTGGAGAAATCATTCCATGATTTTCTGCTTGTTACACGGTCTCTAGATGTGTTCAGCCACCCAGAGTGCAGAGCTTTATACACTAAAAAGGGAGGTGAAATCCCATGCCCAAAAAGTCTACAGTCAAAACAGAGGAGACAGAGACATGATGGGAAGGTGATGGAAGCAGGAAGGATGACATGAATTGAAATTACAGGTTAGATGTGGGGCTGGAAATACAATCAGATCTAGAAAGTCTTAGTCCAGTCACAGGGTCTGCAGACCATGCTGCCATCAACACCTTAAGCACAGTGCTAGAGCCAAAAGGGAGAGAGCACATCAATGGCAGTGAAAGATCTAGAATGGGACTTTGCCACTCCCAGAGATGGGATCAGTCTGGGAATAAGAAGGAGAAGTGTACACCCCTGACTGACTGCGCAATGCCAGCTGGCATCGTGTTCTGAACACGAAAATATTTCATTTTTTAAACTTTCATATCTGATATTTTACGATAAACTAACATTCCAATTCTATCATATGCAGAAAATATATAACAAGACATTTATATTGTTAATAACTCCTAAGCAGCATCCTTTTTTCATTTTCCTGCAGGAAAGCTACTTGCTTTATAAAGTAAAAAAAAAAGTATAAATCTTCTGCTCAGGATTGTCTAGAAGCAATCTGCATTCAGTGATTGGATTATGTACTAACAGCATTACTTATCCCCATCTGAGAGGTACCCTACAGGGAAAAGCTCCAAAGAAAGACACTGCATTAAGAGAAGATTTGGAAGTCTGATTGCACTGTTTCCATCTCTCTGCAGGGCTGGCTGTCAGTGGCATTCAGAGCAGCAGCAGAAAAGGAAAAACAACTCCCTTTCTTTAGCCTTGTGAGTCATCCCTGATTGAAAGCAGCTTTACCCCAGTTTAAGGTCTGACCAGGGTATATGATTCAGAGTTCATTGAGACCTTGCATTGACTTCATGCAAATTCAGCTACGGCCTGTGATTTTTAGTTGGAAACTGATTATTTTACAGCATCATGAAACTGAAGTAATAAATTGTGTAAATCTTATAAGGAAGGTGCAGTTCATAACCATAAACATTCTCTCAAGCAGTGAATCTGGATCCAGATGGTATACAATATTAAACCAGAGTATCTGGATCCAGATGGTATACAATATTAAACTAGTGATATCTCTCTAAGCACATTTTAAAATAATTAATATTACCATGGATTTCTTCCAGACTTCTTCCTTATCATGAATATAGATCAGGATGTTCCCTTAGGAGGGAAAATTTGCAAATGTTTCTGTGTATACTGCTAACTTATTTATTTTCATCATCCAGTGATCTAGTAGGTCATGGCTTGAACTCTGAGGTGGGAGAGACAGGCAGATTTCAATAGTTTTACACTGAATATCTTCATGAAACAGTTTCTCAAATGTGGGGCATCTTCCTCAAATGTCTCCAGAATTTCTGTTTGACTCTGTGGAAGAACCACCTACAGCTGAAAATTACAGAATTTAAATTAACACATGAATGTATAGAAACACACAAAAATACACCAAAATGCGTCTACTCACACCTGAGTTTCAATATATTCAAAACTACAGCTTGGAATAGAAGATTATCCCAGCCTAGAAAGATTCTGACTTTTCTGACAGTATTATTAAAATTTTGTTTGTTTAAATATAGGGTTAAAAAATTGGAAAGCTGCCCAGTATCATAATTCAATCTAATTTTCTACGACCATGTTCTATCCACATGGACAGGAAATAGATGCACTCCTTGCAGAAGGTACTAGCAATTTAAAAATCTTCAGTCTCTTTATATACAATATACCACAGAGAAGCCGCTGGATGGAAAAATTAGAAGATGAAGAATGCAAATGCATCTACAAATTAAAACCAATGCGTTTTTGTCAACAGAAATTATTGCTCATAAAGCAGGGAGATTGGTGTCTATTTTAACATTTGAGGGTCAGGATGTTCAGAAGTATCAGATAATTCAATCTCAGTAAAGGAAATTCAGTAACTGAATATCTACCCTTTGTATTTCATATGCATAACTTGTTTATTATTTTTCTTCATGTGAAATAAAATTAGCATGGAATACTTTTTGCCCTTTGTGTATGAAAAACTGTGTAGTGCTTTCCATTGTTGAACACTGGTACTTGTCCTCAGTTTATATTCAAGTGTTTTAATGCTTGAAATGTTCTATCATCCTAAGGGACTTCTGAATGAGATTTTGCTTTGTTCAATCAGTATCTTCCTTTATGTACAAACAGATTAAGGTCTTACTGGTAC
>VXBB01002550.1:34458-46685 GCA_013399915.1 Illadopsis cleaveri
GGTCTTACTGGTACCAAGTCACAATTACCACATCTGTGCTTTCTTTTTTTGTCTTCCCTTAATGTTTCCAAGATTTTCTGTCAGTCAAGACTAGAACAATATAATTTAGAAAGATTGAAATATGACATATTTTAAATAACTTTGCATCATTGTTTACCCTATTATACAATGTAATAAAGTTTAATTTTAATTTTTTTAAGATTGAATTTTATGGTTAACTATGCTATTTACTTGGTTTTGAACCTGGAAAATTCACTTTATCTTAATTTTCTCTTACTATTGAGTCCTGAGTAAAGATTACTGAATGTCCCCAACAGCTTCTACTGTCAATGTCATCAGAGCAATAATAACAACATACAGCACAGTATAATAAAAAATATCTCCAAAAATCAGAAGTGAGAATTTATCTATTGCACTTGGACAACTGACAAACATTTCCCTTGTCTCTGCAGCCCTACAACTTTGCAAATCAGGCTAGAATGTGTTTCAAAGGAAAAAAAAAAAAAAAAAACAACAAAACCACCTCATATAGATTACAATACGACAAGGTAATATTACTAAAATGTTAGGTATCTACAGAAAAGGAAATTATAGTCTTTCTGATTGATGCAGCCTCTCACAGGGTCATCTAAAGATTTCAAAACAATGAAGACAAGTGCCAGAACATTTTGAATTAATCTTAATGGTGTTAGCATGAATGATAGAAGATGATCTTGCTTCCAGAGTCAGGAATAAATTCAACCAGCTGCAAAGTCATTTGATTTTTCATGTTTTCTTTTTTTCCATCTACTTATTCCTTGTTCTTCACCTTGTTGTGTCTCACTGATGAATATAAACTTAAAAAAAAAAAAAAAAAGTTCTTCATTTTTGATTCATATACTTAGTTTCTTTTAAGGCACACATTCTTCACAGACTTGAGATAAGGAAGTTGCAGACTATAGCTTCATAGGAACAGATATTACGTTTTGATACTGGTTTATCATGACCTGTATTTCTTTAAGAGCACCTCCAAACTTTTTACAGTTTTATTATTAACTCCAAACTCCAGACCTCCATACTTATTTTCTTGCTTTCCTGTGATCAAATAGGGACCTTGAGTGAGCTTGAGGAAGGAATACTGTATTTTGATGGTTGAGGTAGAACCCTGTGATAGAGTATGGCATAAATGCATCTCATCTGAGACCTCACCTTACCGAGTAACATGAGGAAAACAGAAGAGTGGAAGAGCTGCATGCAAGGAAAATGGAATTTGTCTGGTCACATGATGGAGGAAGGGCCATGATGTGTCTCTACAGGCCTCCTCAGCTGTGGGAGATCTGCTGAGTGTGGGGTGGCAGGAGGAGGCCCTGGGCTGGGTGGGGCTGAGAGAGAGATCTGTGCTCAGGGTGTGTGGGGTCTGGGCACTGTCCCTGAAAGGGAACAGACCCAAAAGCCAAACGGGAACATGCAGGCAGCAGCCCGGCAGGCCTGTGTGATACAGTTTAACCCGTGGCCAGAGTGTTATGAACCACGTGTAAATGTATCAATTTCTAGCGGTTCAGCCCTTGCAGACTGGCTTAAAATAATTTTAGCGAGACTGCTCTTCAGAGGTGTTTTGTAAAGTAAAAGGTTTAATAAGTGAAAAATATCAAAATAAAAAATATTACAGAAAACTAAAGAAAAGCCACACACGGGTGTCCAAGAAACCTCAGACACCCTGCTAGAAACACTCCAAAAATCCCTTTACTTACTTTGTGCTCCTTCCTAAATACTGAATATTTTAGTAGGGACAATTTGGCTTGCTGTCAGTAGGGAGAGGTACAGGATTTGAAGAACAGTGAAAAAGTTCAACGGGTGCTTATCTCTAGGTACTGAGCCAATCACTGTCAGAACCGCAAAGAAGTTTCTGGGTTCTTTCCCTTATAAGAAATGCAAGGGGTGAGTCTTAAACTTTTCCCTATATGGAAAATACTTGCTGGGTGTGGGAAATGCATTCCTACGCCTGTGGATGTCCCAGCCAACACACATCCATTCACCTGCCTTCAAGACTGTGTTGCGAATTTTCTAGGCCAAATGGAAGAGTCAGAGGCCCAGACTGTACCCCATAAAAAAGAAAGGCACTGAGGAGCCCTTAGGGGCTTTCTGTAATTGCCATTGATATGAATGTCCTGGTGTTGGTGGCAGCCACTGGCTGGATGAATGCTAACAACACTGCATATTTCTTTTTCAAGCCCATGGCAGTAAATGGGAGGAAGGGAGATTTTTGCTTGCTTGCCTCCTCCTCAGGGAAGCACAGAGATCATCACAATACAGAAGAAAACAACACCATTCATTACTGCTGGATAAAGCCTGCCAATGATATATGCACCATGTCTAAGCTTCAAAGTCCCATAGGTCACTCCTGCAGCACTATCATTTAACAGCTCCCTTTATCCAAACCATTATGGTGTGCCACATTTTGGTATAAATAGAACCCCCAAGTGTTTGGTCCAGCCAGACAAACTCTTCATATACTCTCAGCTCCTTTTGGTAATTTAGGGCTGGTTTTTCTGGTGTTTTTTTATATACGCAGATCAGTATAGGTCAGTGATTACTGAAAAACGTAAGTTCACCCTTCTTAGAAGTTTAAAATTGGAATTAAAATAATCTAACAAATACCTCTCTTTATCAAAGTCACTTGCAGGAGATATAATGGCAAATTTCACCCTCTGGTTTCCCATTAGTGTGTTCATATAATACAATGTAATGAATGCAGAAAAGTTTACCTTTATGTATCCTTTTTTCTTTTTTTTTTTTAAGCCTAAAAGTTTTATCCTTCCAGTTCAGATTGCCAGCTGAATTCATTCAGTAATGATCAGAGCATGAGCTACATTATGCACCTATTAGTGATGTCCTGTGCTTTTCTTATCCATCCATTCCTTAGATGACATTCATTGATGTAATTACACCAGAGATTGGAACGACATGGATATATTTCAGCTAAGGATCCACCCTACTGAACATACTTGAAGATTGGCATTTTCAGTTAATACATTATTTCAAAGAATACAAGGCACATTTTCTTAAACAGGCATTGAAAATTCTCTTAAATAATAGGACTCTTAGTGTAACATTGACTTGCATTAGAAAAGGACTCTGATTTAATCAAACTATATCTAAATCCCTACCTGTCTTGCATCTAATTATGCTTTAGAATACATTTTTGCATTCCCCATACCCCACCCCTTCTTAGGATTCAGGTAGAAAATAATGAGCTTCAGCAGTAGGTAGGGGTTTAAACCTCTTCTGATCTTGAAGAGGCAGAAACAGAACAAATGAGCCCCTCTGTTGTGAGCTGTGATCTGTGTGGGGGCACAAGCAGATCTCTGGGCAAGGCATTGCTTCTATACCCTTGATTTGCAAAGCATGACACATGCAGGAGCACCCACTCTTTCCACATTTGTTTGCCTGATTTTGATGAGACATACAATGAAATGGCACAGCCAAGGAAAGACAGAAAGCTTTGCCCATGGCAGTTTTGCACCTAAGCCAGCTGTAGCAAATTATATCCTATCAGAGATGTCACAGACAGCATCAAGGCAGCAGCAAATGCCATGAGCTAAAGATGTCAGCACAGACCTTTCAGAGCTTGAACTGAAGCCCACTGCAGACTTTAACATGTCAGCAAAAGGCTTTGGAATTCCCTGATGAACACAGAACCCACGTAAGGATTCATCCTTCATCTGGCTTCCTTCTTTTCCTGGCTGACAACAGCCTAAGAGGAGAATTACACTCTCAGAAACAGTGTCAGGTGCCAGAGCTACCTCCAACTATGAAAGAATATATTATAACAAAGCACTTTATAAACAAAACACTTCAACATCCGTTTTGTTCAAATCTGTCCCACTATAGGGTTGTTGCCATTTTTAGATTTGTCCTGGCCATAACCAATATCCAGTTTTGAGACAAAAAGTATTTTAGGTCTTCAAACAGCTCCTTAGTGAGCATCACTTTGGCACACACAGCTTCACATAGTATTTTAGAAGTCATCTTCACAAAACTCTGTAGTGATACAATGCCTGTTTAGCAAAGTTTTTAAAGCATAAGGAGGCCATTATGTATTCTTCGCTAGTAGAGAAAAACAAAGAAGCACATCACCCAAGATGGTGAAATTCTGGTAAAGTTTCTTCAGTTGACACACGAGTTGGCAAATGAGTAAAGACAACTTTAGACACCATTAAACTGGAAAAATATATGTCAATTTGACTCCATCTATGTCATGTTGAAAGAGGGCTAGGCTAAGTTACTTTCCCTTGCATTTTGCCAAAGTCTAACTTTGAGATCTATGAGAGTTACCACAGCTCAGCTGGCTACCCATAACCTGCTGAACTGGAGAAATATATCTGTAGTTTGAGCTTTCATCTGCCTTGTGCTGAGAACCTTGAGGATGAGGACAGCTAGATAGACCTAGGCATTAACTAAATTTCTTGGAAAGATGAAACACACAGCTCAGCAGCAGCTGGATAATAGGTAAGAAGGCCTTATAATAGCAAGGGATAATCTTCTGTCTGAGACAATGCCCAAAATACATCAATATGGTAAATGCATGAAAAATGACAGGAAAAAGAAGCAAAGACTGGGAAACTGCTGAGACAAATACAGTTAAAATAAACATACTGCACTGAATTGAACTGATGAAAATATATTTCCATGTCTCTTGTGGCAAATCTTCTGGAGAAAAAAACTACCTAATTTTTCATGTAGGAAAGAAATCTGGAATCCAGTCTTTTCCAGAGTTCATGCTCCTGTATTTAACCCTCCAATTTGGGTAGGTTAGAAGTCTGCATTTCCAGGTATTATTCTGGACTTTTATCTTTGCAGTGAATGCTCTTTGGTAAATGTGATATAAATAACAGCAAATTCCCTCTTGGCCATACATCCCTTCTTTACACTCACTGGACCTGGCTACTGGCACCAACAGCCTTGGAAAAGGGGCACTTTATCCCTGGACACAGTGAGGTCTGATCTTTCCAGCAGTTACAAGCAGGCTTAATGCCCTGTGTGCTCTTAATTTTTAGCAGACAGATTTTCCTCCTACCCATGCTTCACCTTTTGAGTGCTGATGTTTCCTGCAGCGTAGCTGCCAGATGCAAACCCATGGGCGGTTTTGTGTGAGTCCTAGACTAACAATTCCTTTTACTAGTGTGCTGAATATGCAAAGTATTTTGACACCCTCCAGGATGAAAGGTGCAATGTAATATGATTATCATGACTGTACCATCGATCCCTGCTGAAAGTGTCAGAAGGATTCTTCATTATCCTGTTACTAGGGTTTGCTATTTTAATTATCCTCTTAGCTTCACTTTCTTGCTTTATATCTCTTTGCTATCGATACAGCTGGCCTTTTAAAGGGCTTTTTGCTGCAGGGAGAAGGTAAAGGAGCAGGGAAACCCTATGACCAGTGCTGCATGCAGGGTTACCAGGTCTACAGACAGTAGGGAAGGGCAAGGCAGGACAGGGCAAGGGAAGGACAGCAAAAGGGCAGGGAAGAGTAGGGAAGGTCAGGGAAGGGAAGGCAGGGCAAGGGAAAATGCAGTCAGCAAACCTTCTGGAAGGAAATCAAAGATCTCTGAACTCTGTTATCTCTTTCTTCAGAGAAACATAAACACTGTGTTTACCCCAGTGTCCTGCTCTAGTTTTTCTTCTTTGCCTCACTCTGCTTTTGCCCTGCCAATCATGACTGTTTCAGGTAAATATATCAAACTTTGCAGATTTTCGGGTTTCAGTTTATTGAGCCTTCCAGCAAGGTTCCAAAGGGCAGGATGAGATGCCTGGTTGGACCTACTAGGCAGCAAGCTTTTCCTTCATTTTAACACATCTTTTTATATATACTAAGAAGAAAGTGAAGAAGGTAGGAAAAAAATTGTTAATTGGAATTTGAACTAAAGCCCATGAAATAAAGCTCTTGAATGTCTACTAAAAATCACAGCTTTGATAATGTCTTCTAACTTAAGATATAACTTATGGTATCATTCATCTTTCACTTTTCATTTCTTCAAATAAGTGCTTAAAAATAATGGCTTTCACTTTCCAAAGGAAGCAGGAAATCCAGCTGAGTACTTAACTTTTGACTTTACGTGCAAAAGAATATCATAAAGATGATAAAAAGGTGCACAGATAGCAAATGGGTGTAAAGTCAAATTTCTCAGATGCACAGTAAAAAAAAAATATATTTGTGGCCTAGATACACCAAGTGAAATTCATCTGCCTTGGCAATGGTGCCAGAGTTAGTGGCATAATTCTACACTGTCAGTAAAGTGAAATAGGCACCTCCAGGAGACAATTGTTTTCATCCATAGACAGATACATGTGACAGGTCACATGGGTTGCCCCTCAGAGATACTTATTTCTCTCATTAACTATGGAGGGACTCCACAGCGACAGTTTGAAGTTTGACTATTCCATTATAGATGCCTTAAATCAGAGAAGATTCATCTCACTGAGAATGACCTTCCAATATGAAATGCAGGTATCTAACTGATCTCTTAAATAAAGTGCTCTAGAAGCACCAGAAAACTCTATTTAACACCAATTCTTGCTCAGAAAATAGAAAATAAAAAGGTAAAATACATTGTAGGAGTTTAAAATAGAAAGTAAGAATCCAAGGGAAAGAAAATGATGACATTAAATAGGAAATATTAGGCTAGAAAGTAGCAAAAAGCTAACCTCAGCCAATACAAAGTCACCTTTGAATAGTCACAGACGGCTAATGCTGCAGGGAATGAGTTCCACAGTCTGAAAATGTCACTTTATGCATCGTTAAAAGCACCTGTCTTCAACATAAAAAATAAACAAACAAAGGAAAAACACTACGTGTATTGTAGCAAAAATGAACAGGGCATTGGGCTTTTCTTTTTTCAGTGCTGCAAATGCATGTTTAAAGCATTTAACTATTAAGAGAAACTGAATACTGATTTTACTTCTTTGTCTTGAAATCTTCCACTAAACAAAATTGACTACCACTGATCAAAAAATAGCCAATGTCACTGAAAATGTAACATCCATTGTAGCAACCATTAAATTTGCCCTTATCATAAAAAAATAAATTACAGCAAATTTCTAGTCATGACCTCTAAGGAGGTTTCAGAATAGACTTTAAAAAACTTTGGCTTTGTCAGTGGAGCCTTTCAAGTGCTAGAGTTGAGATCAGCATTACCTGTGCGGAAAAGCTAAGAAATCTGGGTTTATCTGTTTTGGAGAAAAGGAGGCTGAGGTGCAACCTCATTACCCTCTTACAGCTTACTGAGGAGGGGAAGTGGAGAGGGAGGTGCTGAGCTCTTCTCCTTGATATCCTGACACAGGAAATGCAGGAATGGTTCAAAGCTCCACCAAGGGAGTTTTAGACTGGACTTTAGAAAGCATTTCTTTAGTAACAGGGTAGTCAAACACTGGGAGTGTCTTCTTGGGGAAGACACTTGGTCAATCCCACAAGCCTGTCGCTCTTTCGGACACACAAGGAACGAGGCAGGCACAGCAGAAGTCAAGGAAACTTCTACTACTCTATTCAAATTCTGACTCCAATATTTATACATCTGTACAAAGGTTAAGAGATTGGCTACAAGAGTCGCCACCTCTTTCACCTGGATGGTGAACATCACCATCAATCACAATTCTCCTCCCAGAGAACCAATATGCAAACTATCTAGAAATATGTAAACTATCTAAAAATATACATTGTGTTTTGTTGAGCTGCGTGAGAAAGCAGGACTGCAAAGTCCAAACATTTGCAAGCAAGAAAACTTAGGGCAACACAGGCCTGTCAGTGCTTACAAGGCATTTGGACAACACCCTTAACATGCTTTAACTTTTGGTCAGCCCTGACATGGTCACACAGTTGAATTAGATGCTCTTGTAGGTACCTTCCAACTGAAAGATGCTTTCCTATGCAATTCTGTTCTAAAATCCAAGGGGTAGAATTTGCAAAATGTGCTTTTGGGGTTGGTCCTGCAGCAAGAGAGTCATGAGACAGAAGGGGAGAAAGCAGGAGGGAGCCTGACTGAAGGTGTCCCGTTCTAACAAGGTGTTAGCAAGGAGTAAATACAGCAGGCAGCCCCAGTGGTTAAACAATACCCGCATGGTTAGGATATCCTCCTGGGGAAAGGGTGAAGAGGGTTTCTATCCAGTGGTTTGCCTGCAGACCAAATATTCTTGTGCCTTGTACAATGAATAATGTCTCTGCTTTCCAAGAAATGAAGGCTGTTCTGCTTGTCATGATCATGGCATGTCTGAGCATCCAGGATAAGCACCAGGCTACCTGTTTGCAGGAAAAAGGAGACTGAGATGCTGACTGGTCTTGCCTGAGTCATTGTGCTGGGGACAGACATCAACATTTTAAGATCTGAAAGGGATATCAGAATATCAAATCTTGCAGATATTCAATAGGACTGTACTGCTGTGCACCACAGCAAAAAAGGCCAACAAGTTTAGATGTTTTCCAGATTCCTTCCCAAACCTCCTTGAGGGTCAAATACCATTTACCTCCTTGAATGTATCAGGTACAGACAAGAGTTCAGCACTACAAACTGCTTCTTAAGGCTGCTATTTTTAATGTAACTTAAATTTATATACAGGTTGTGTCTATATGGTTGTAAAGCCAAAATAACTTCATGGAAGTTATTTCTTCTTAAGAAGAAACTGTAACTCTCATTTGGTGTGCAGGTGCAGGTAGACTTTTGCTGCTGACTTCAACAGGAATTTAGGCTCCAGGTTTTCAATTTGCATGACCTAAATGTCTATATCAATCACTTGATTTCTCAGTTTACCCCATTATTTTTCAAACAGTTTTATTTATCTATTTCCTACCTCCACTTAATAATATATGTAATGTCTTTTGAAAATTAGTTTTTGAAAAACACAAAACAAGGAGTGAAAACAGGACCTCCTATTGCCTCTCCAAGTAATCAAAAGCTGAATCTAAATAGTTCTGTGGCAACAGACTGAGAAAAGTGTATTTTCAATTACTTTTTTTTCCATGTATAAACTGCACATCCAAATCACATTTCATGAGTAAGTAAACAATTTAATTTAGTTTTGATTTGTTGTTTTGCTTTTTGGGGGTTTTGTTGGTTTGTTAGTTTGTTTCTTTTCAGGGGTGTGGTTTTCTATTTTCTTTTTGTGTAGGAAACAATCAAGAAGAAATGGGGAATAATCAAATGCACCCAGCATCAGCAAACTTCATTACACTCTGAGCAACAGCAAGATGGGCAAAATAGCAGATAATTACGTCTGATGAGTATAATTACACTTTTTTTGAAAAAGGGGGAAATCTAGGTTTATCACTACACCTGTTTGGTTTTTTTAATAGACACCTTTAAATTCTGCTGAACATGCAGCAGCAGAAAAATTATTCCTTCTCGCGGTTTGATGGCCTCCAGTAATGCTTAAGAAAAATTGTTTTCCATTCCACTGAACTGTAAAATAAACAAAACAAACCCTTCACTAAATGCTCTAAAGGCCAAAGGGTCTCAATGAATGAACTTCAAATGGCTGCTTTGCTCATCATAGGAAAAATCCATTATGTGATTGTGTTTAGAAATAGTCTAGCATATTTTGGGTGCTATAGCATTTTAAAATAATAAGGTTTGGAAATAAATAATAAACTGGTGAAGAGGCAGAAAGTAAGTTGCTCCCTAAATCTAAATACAAATGTATTTCAATGTCATTTTTCTATACACAGAGAAATGCATAGAACTAAATCAGTTCTATCATTTATAGTGAACGTTGTGTTTTCCTGTACTTTTCAGCTTACTTTCATTTCTTTCATGAAAGAGAATCTCATGACCTTTTCAGTATTAGCCTCAAGACATAGCTGAACTATTCTTTTCATATAGAAATCCAAGACCTCAGCTGGCTAGCATGAAAGCTAACTTTGCCGACAAATCTCTAAGAAAACATGTGATAATGTTCATCTGGTTTTGGGGGATATTTTTTCTTTTTACTGAGACTATCAATGCACCTAAATTTAACAGCTTCCTGCAGTTTTTTAGGTTTAACCAGAGCCCTATGAGACCAAGTATTAATTAACATTCTGTCCTGAGTGTTAAAAGCTAATAAAAGTTAGAATATACAGCAGAATTGTAAGACTTCTGGTAACAGACTCTCTTTCTGTTAGAAAATGTACCACTGATGTTTTAGGACACGTAACCTCTTATTCATCACTAGAAAATAAAATCCCTGTAGTATCTGTTCTGTTGTAAGCTCCACTTGGAGATGATTTCCAACCTCGCAGCTGGATTTCCAAGAGTTTCACTGTGAAGTTTACTTTTTGTAAGGGATTTCTTTATAACAGACAAACAATTGGGACAGAGATTTTCCTTAGAAAAGTAATATTCTCTGGTTTTGTCAAGGAAATTTCTTCTACTGGTATTTTCAAAGCCGTCAGGATCATCTATTAACAATATCAGTAGGTAATGAAATACAGAAGACATGCTTGAAAATTCAGGGACAAACTTCACATAAAACTCTTCAAAAGGGCTTTGGAACAGTATCCAAGACATCTGCAGGAGCTCTTTAAAACCTACCCTTGTACCCACCTTCATTTGCTGATATTCAGATCTAAAATCCCTCTGATTTTCATCAGAGCTTCCTTCTCAACCACTTAATTGCTTAAACAGGTACAGCTACTGGAAAAGCCTTTTTGCAGGTCTCCAGGTGCAGCTGCCACCTGAGCACTCCCACTGCTGCCCTTGGTAAGAGCAGAAGCCACATAGGTTTGTAGCTGTGGTAGGATGAGGTATTCAGGGTTGTACATATCCTTTACCAGTCACTGTCCACTGTCTTCAAAGAAAACCAGCAGGGTGGAAACAATTTGATCTGTAAGATGCACCCTGGAGAGGAATGCAGACCAGTGCAGATTTTCCCTGCACTTTGGAAGAAGTAGCTATGACACAAGTTTCAAGGAACATTACGCAGCCCACAGACCTTAGAGGGAGCCTCTACCAATGGCATTGCACCTTCCACCAACCACACCCTCCCCATTATTACTATGAATAGGTTCCTCAGAAAATTGCCATGAAAACCTCTTGGTTGAAGAAGTGTCAGATTACCTGTAATTGGATTGGGTATTCCTACAGTGCAATATGTTCTAGACCCCACAGAGTTCAGGAAACACAAGGTGTCATTCATTCATTCATTGTAGCTCAGAAGGTGATAGCCAAGCAGCTGGAGAGGGAGGTAAATAAAGGATGACACAACATCATTGTCCAGGCCATTGAAAAATCATTTCCTCTAGTATAAGACCTATAAGAACTATGTGACCCAGAAGTGATCAGATGGGGAGGACAGTTCAAAATACAAAGGGAACAGGATCTTGAACAGTTATCCAAGTATGACCTGGTTGAAGAAGTTCATCTCATACAGACTGGCATTACCAGCAAAGTGAAACAGAATTTCTTTAGTGTCTAAACCTACCTGACATACACTTGAAAACTGCTGAGCTGATATCATCAGGATATGAATGTGACTACTTCCAGCTCTATGCCATGCTACTGCATTTGGACATAGGGGTATATGGAAATGTGAAGACCTTTGAAGCTCCTGCAAAGGACAGATGAAAAATTCAGTATGTATTTACCCTATTTCAAGAAAAGAAATAAAATCTTGAAATCAGAGAAAAAGTGAAATAAACTGATGAGTGGAGTTACGATGAAATTAAATTCAATGGAAAGAGATTAAAAAAAATTCTGAAATGAAGAAATTGTAATCAAACATAATGAGATGACATGAAGTGCTCCCCTTTTGCATGGCTTTTGTAGTTGAAACATCCCTGGAGGTCTGGGCTTTGTGGTTTTCTCAAGACTGACCTTAAATGTAAGACTAAACCTAAGGAGAGCAGGAAAGCAGCCGTATGCTGAGGTGCCAAGCACATGGGTGGTGTGAAGCAGAAAGGGGTGGAGGCAGCAATGTTGGGGCAGTGCTTGGCATGCCTTTTTTAGTAGCAGTGTCCCTGGAGCTCTGGGCTTTGTGGTTTTCTGAACCCTAACCCTTAGCATAACCATAACCCTAAGCAGAGCAGTAAAATCAGCATTTGGCTGAGGCTGGGGCCAAGCAGAAAGGGCTGGAGGGAGTCGTGCTGGGGCAGTGGGGTGTTCTTTCTTCTAAATGAAATGGACAGAAACCCTCCAAAATGAAACTCACTTGAATCTCAAAATCAGGGAATGAAGTCATGCAAAGAGACAGGAGAAGAAATTGATGAAATGAAATGCTAAAAA
>VXBB01002550.1:46745-152969 GCA_013399915.1 Illadopsis cleaveri
TTTGAAGCAAAGTAAGAACGATAAAATGGCATGAGATGAAGTGCAGGGAGATGGACAAAACCTTGCTGAATTGATCCTCATTGAAATTTCAAGATTTCATTTCCTTTCATGAAATGAAGCAGCTGAAGTAAGTGTCATCAAAGGAATCGACAATAATTTCAAAGCCATACACACACCCTACTCTTGCAGTTTTTGCTGTACCAATAGCACTATTCAAACAGCTTTTGAACTTGCAATACAATCTTCCCAATATTCAAGTAAATAAAGCCACACCAAATAATATTGTTCTTTCTTGACTTATCAGAGGAATTTCTGTTCTGTACTAGCAGATATTAAATTTTTCTATCACTCAAAGTAAACTTATGCTAATTCCAGAAAGCTCAGTTTCTCAAGGAAAAAGAAAAGAAATAAAATCCCCACACTTTTCTCTCTGGCATAGAAGTATTTCTGCAAATATATTTAGCTGCTATATATAATATTTAGAATTGCTACCAACTCTGAAAACTCTGATAATTCCCACAGAAATAACATGTCTGTCATATTTTTCTCTTGGGTTATGGTGCCATTTGCCAACTAGGGGAGACCTTTAAAAAGAAAAGAGCTATTCAAGATTTTTCTTTCAGTACTCCCACAGAAGTCAAGACCTGAGCAGCTTCCTAAATGTTGACAGAAGGCAGTATAGGACCAGTTAACACTTCAGCACTTTTTAAATACACTTTTGACCTACAAGCTTGCTGTGGAACCCAGAATAGGATTTATACCCACTTAGTACCAATTCAGTGCTAGGGATATTAGAAGTAAGACCTTGCCAACACTTCCACAAGAAACTTCACATCTAAACCAAACACATTCAGACAACATTAAATGTCCTGATGGACTATGGATTTATTATTGAAATTAAAGAGACAAGTCCTGTATGGCCTAGAGCTCTATCAGTGTAGTAACCTGTAGCAGGATATAGGCACTAGATTTCAACTATCCATTCTATTCAGACTTGAGAAACAGTTAGACACACTTACAACTTTGCCCCAAGTTAATTTCCTGTGTCTACACCATCTCAGATTATGAAAGAAACTGTCAGTGGAACTGCAGTATCCAGCCTTGAGACTTTACTATGTATTTTAAAAGTATAGAAGGTGCCTTAACAGCCTACATGATAGAACCTACCTACAAATAAGAGCCTACAAGCAGAGTAGGTCCTTTAGAATGGTTGTGTGAGGTGACAAGAGGTGACTGACTACTCACCAGGCACTTAGGGCTGTGAATGGAAGAGCAACACTGAAATTCTTCTACACAGCTGTCCTGCAACCAGCTCAGGATTCCTATTGATTACAAAGTATTCTGATCTGGAAGGAAGCCACAAGTATCATGAAGTTAAATTCTTAAGTGAATGGCCCATAAAGAGCATCAAAACCATGACTTTGGCATTATTAGCACTGTCCTCTAACCAATTATCCCTGCAGCCCAAATTTGAGGTCTGATGTACACCTGAAAATTCAGGACTTAAATTCCACCCTGACAGAAACCTAGAGGGCACAGAGAGGATGACATACCCCAAAAAGACAATCTTATTGGTATTTGAAACTTTCTAAGCAGTCTGATCCTCGATCCATAGTTGCCTGGGTTGGGCATTAAATTTAAAGAGTGAAGTTTTGTTTTGGTTTTTTCTACTACTAGTTGCTTGGCAAAGGGAAAGAGGGTGAAAAAGAGATTTTTGAGAGTTGTATATTTTCTACTGAGTTCATCTTACAGTCTGTGAGTTCCACTAGCATTAAACATTAAAGGTTTGGATTTTAGAGCTTTCTGTACTGGCACCTCATTTTCTTGCTTTATTAAGAAAACCTGAAAGTCTCTACAGCATACATACAAGCATATGAATTTTCACACATTCAAATAAATGATGCAAAATGAGAATTATCTATGAAAGTAATCAGAAAATCAGTTTGCAATCCTACACATAAGCAGCTTTGTGATTTGAGTCAAAATATTTAGAGCATTCAAAGGAATATTTCTGTATTAAGTGCATAAGGTTTACTTGTTTCCTATGAGAAAAGGAAAAGCCTTTACCATAGGCTTCATAGTATATTACCACCAAATTAATAGCCATTATCTTCTCAAAACTTAAAAAAAAATTATTAATATTATTTTACCAGTCCTGCTGGAAAAAAAAAATGTCCGGATAAATCAGAATCAGGCCTCTATGCAGGAAGCTGGAAGAAAAGTGGTTCTAATACTTAATAGGTAGTTTTTGTTGGGCATATTGCATCCCTGGTCAGTTTTGCGTTTATGGCTCAGTACTAGTGAAACATTTTATTTTCACATCTTAAAAGATCATTTCAGGGCTGAACAAACACAGCAGATTCAGCAGCAGCTGGAATACAACTACTACTGTTCACCCTTTGGAAAGTTTATGAAAGAGCTGACATGGTTCTGAAATATCAAAAGGATTTCTGAAACTCAGAGAGAAAACAGCAATATAGAATCAAGAGTCTGGTCTGGCTGAGTGGATAAAGTGCCATCTTTTGATACTGGGGACCTAAATCTTTCAAGTCAATATGTGGTATAGAATGGCTTTTATGGTCATTGGCAAGTGGCTGTGAATTCACATCAACAAAAGTAACGTAATTCAGACCAGGAGAGAGGAAGAAATCAAAGTGTAACAAGGGTTGCCTTGTAAAAAGGCACAGGCACTGGCTTGGAAACAGTCTTGAACAGTAACACCTGACCCAAATGCTCTGGCTCCTGGGAGAGAGTTCAGATCACAATTTGCATTGGGACGTTTCAGCTCCCCTTTACTCTACACATCTAACACATTTTACACTTTACAGGGTTCCATATTTTATATGACTTCACCACCGTGGCACCAGAATAATTCAAATTTTGATGCACTTATTTTTTTAACTCTGTGGGGCAAGGAATACTTGGGCAGAGACATTACATTCACACAGACAACTTGCACCCAGAATATCGAGAGTGTTTAAACATGCTGGCACCAAAGCAGGAAAGTCATTAGTCCATAAATTTTGAATTTCAGCATAGTAGCTCTGGCAGTCCTTGGGAAGCAGGCCAGCATCCCAGATCCACCTCAGGGCATGCCAGCTCATCTCATGTATGTGTTCCAGGCTCAGCTCTAAGAGAAAGCAACTTGATGCGGCACACAAGATTCAGGCTGAGGTAAAAATGACAAAACAAAATCACTGTCTCCCTCAAGCCCTCACCTCCCTCAGGCACATCTTTAAACATCTCTCCAAATTTTCATTACAAGAACTTGTACAATGCCTGGGCAATATTCCTGTGTTTCATGCCTGATACCTTTGGGTTCTTCTACAATTTATCAGGGGAAAAAAAAGGCTTGTTGCTCCAACAGTTCAACAGTTATTCCCACATGAAGTAAGAGGAGAGAAGGGAAGTGCTATTTAAAATTATTTTCAGTCTTCCCACCTACTACAACTGAGCAGGCAGATGCCAGGCAAAAAAACCCTCTCAAAATTGGATTTTTCCACGCTTCTAAATTGATATAATGCCATATAAAATGCAAATCTGGTCCAAGTCATCCCACACTAAGTTTATATGTTAAAGACACATCCCAGAACACACCTATTGTGTCCTATATTACAAGGATGTTTCTCATAATAGTGTGAAAGGTCCTCTGATCCACTCACAAATAATATTAATTAATTTTCCTTCTTATTTTAAAGGAGGTAGATTTAATGAATGTTTTTTTACTTTACTTTTCTGTCATGAAAATTTCCTTTGAATGTCAGAGAACACCTTCTGTGGACTGGGTTCAGCTCTATGACACACCAAATATCATAGTGGGCAAAAATAAGTTTAATCAGACCCAAAACTATCTCCCTACTGTAAAAGTTACTCTTTGTGATCATTTAGGAAAAAAAAAATAAGAAATATTCCTCTTTTACACAAATCTAAAAAAATATTGGTATTGTATAGGATGATCTTTCCTTCCACCTAATTTTCCAAACCTTTTATATCTAACTATAATTTGGGCACTAGAAAAACTTCTGATAATGAATTCCAGAGTTGAAATGTGCTGTGTGAGAAAAGTGCTCCCTTACTTTTACCTTAAGCTAGCAGCATGATAATTTCCTCAATTGGCCCTCAGTTCTTCCAACATTGTTAATAGAAAACATTGCAGTTCATCTACTTTTTTATTTGATATACTCTATAATTTTGTCCCTCAGTCATTTTTTCTCCCTGAAGACCAACAATCCCAGCCTAATTGCTCTTCACACAAGAACTTCATATCTAATCCTTGCTGCCTTTGTCTGTTTCAACAATTTCTCTGTTTGAAAAAGGGAGGACAGAACTTCATACAGTATTCAGGACATGAGTTGATCCTGGTTTTATATAGAAGAAAAGTTATGTCAACTATTCTGTTATTGATGTTTTCTTTGTTGTTCCTATGATCTCCAGCTTTCACTGAGCGCCACTTGGCTCTCATCTAACCATAATTATTAATTTCCAAAATATTTATACCTCATTTATGAACCCCTGGCTGTGTAAAAATAATTAGGATTATGCTTTCTTGCATCTATTGCTTTTCAATTATATGCGCTGAATTTTGTCTCCCATTTTATCTCTGACCACTCAAAATCACAAGTTCAGTTCATCTTTTTGTTGTCAGTGTTAGTTTCTGTCACTTTGAAGAATTCTGTAATATCAGCAAACTTTGTCACCTCGTTAAGCTCTTGATTTTCGAAATAATTTATAACTGTGATGAAAAGTGTAGATCTTATGAAGCTTCCCTCTTAATCTGTACTGGCAGTTTCTTTGCATTATGAAAGGTGTTTAACTATCCCTACTCTGTACTCCCCATCTTTTCACCTAGCATTGGGCTTTTCTCCAGAAATTCAGTCGATCTTGGATGCTTTTGACAAGAAATTCACAGGATTCCAGGTCCATTTCCTCAGATGCAAAGGAGTACAATGGAGTTGTTTTTATTTCAGAGAAAAGCCACTTCTCTGACCTCCTAGAAAGCAGAAGCAGAGCAGCAAAGTGAACCCACATCTTCTGTCTAGTGCTGCCTCCTTTATGTGCCACTTTGAACTCAGTCAGGACACACTCATACTGGGTTCAGACATGGATCACCAATATTTCCCGGAGAAAGGGAGTAGGAATGCAGACCTCAAAACAGACACCAGTCAGTGTCACCCATCACTGCTCAACTACTTGGAAACATTCCCATGTTTCTCTACAGGCCTCCAGTATACCAGAAAACCCTTGATAATCTCCACTGCATGTCTTAAATTTCTATACAATTTCCATTTAAACTATTTTTCTTTTTCTAGTCTGAATTACATACACAGCACAGATATATGGTACCTTAATTAATATTTTTTAGCTTCTTGGGACAGCTATTTGTCCTTTTTCTCTGGTCTAAACTTCCTCCTTCATTGCTGCCTCTCCTTGCATATTCTACTAGGAAATGTTTAGTTTAACAAACTAAGTAAATTGGCTTGCAAATTTGGATAAACACATCCAAAATCAGAAGGAAAGAAAGACTTGTTCATAAAAAAATCCTAATGTTTAGTAAATCAGCACTTTTCCTTCATCATATATTTTCAATACCTAATCAAAAGGAGTATTTTACGTAGGTGAATCAAAGCATTTCAATACCTACTCCTGCTCTTCTTTATGGCTACACCACTTCAACAATTCCCATTTTCTCTAAGCATGCTGAGGGTATGAAGAGACATTAAAACTTTGAGTTGTGTCAACGTTGTGCAGGTGTATTGACTTCTTTGGCTTTCATGCTGACTCTGCAGTGATAAAAATGAGACAAACCAGTGGGTAAAAACTACATAGATATATAATAACCAACCTGCTTCTTCTCTACTCATCTCTGTCTTCATGGTGCTGAAAATCTCACTAATTCAGCCTGGGGAAAGAAATCTCTCCATAATCCTACAAGAGTTTACAATCTACCACACAAATCAAAGTAATATGGTAATCAGGAGATAAGCACAATAACACATGTGGAGTTAAATGAAGTCTCTTGTTCTCTCATGGAGAGGAAGAGAGATACTTATTTGTTCAATATACCATTATAAAATTATCTAGTTTCAGGAAGAGAAAAACATCAGAGAGCACATTTTAAATTCTTGTATTTTGTCTTTTTTTCTGGTGAAACTTATTGATGTATAATTTAGAACTGTTTCTTAGCTATTCTCCTCTGTCTATAAAAATGTAATCTGACTTAATTATGTGTCATCACAGCAACAACAGTAAAGAAATCCACTCCAGGGATGAGTAAAGCATATAGTGTTTTATTAAAAGTCCAAAAGACATTATTTTAATGTATACAAAGCAGATTTTAGCACTTGAAACACTTCTATTCATAAAATTGTTTCCAAGCATTTCTGAGGCCTCCTACCAGTAAGGAGAGTTGCACAGCAGATGAATAGAAAGGGTAGTGGCAGCCTTGGTTAAAGGCTGTCAGGTTGATTGTGAGGATTTTATGCACTCATTTGAGAAGTTAAGATTGTTAAGGAATATTTTATGGACCAGAAACAGAGGAGATGATGGAAAACTTCTATTAACCTAAGGCAAATTTATTTAGTTGACCCCTATCCATGTCACGTCAACAAATCCATGCTGCACAATTAATTAAAAAACAAAATTAGCAACAGCTTTTACTGTTGTTTCTTCAGCCAAGTGGAGAAACTTGTAGGGATCATTTCAAATGAGATCACACCAAGATAGCATGTAAAGTTATCTCTTAAACTCAAATTCATGTACACATTTTCATCAGAAGCACAGTAGGTTGGATACATACACGGTGACTCAGAAGTATAAAGTCATAAACAGTGCAGCCAAGGGCAGTAAACATTCCATCAACTTGGACAGAGGATAGAATTTTTATTTTGTTAAGGTACAGTAGCACATATCATCAAACAGACATTCTGTTGCTAAACAATAATAATTGCAGTGGCTGAAACTAAAAATTGTGTGACTGAGAGAGGTGAGCAACCACAAAAAATAAAACCAGCAGCTTTCCTGCTCTACATGTACAACATTTCTTCTGTGAAAACTACAGAGCTCCACTAAAAAAAAGGCATATTCAGTAAAATTTGCATTGTAGTTATACAACCTTTATATCCAGGCCACAGATGCCTAGGGAGTTTGTTGCATTTCCTGATGGAGAAGGGACTCAGCCAGGTAACAAAGATGGCCATACTGTGAAAAAACAGAAGTTTAACCATCAAAAAATGATTATCTGCAATTGCTTCTGTCCTCCGAGACCTGATAACAAAATAGCTGTGTTTTCCAGCACAGATCATCTACCTATTCTGACATGCAATTTCTAAAACACAAGGATAAAAATTCAATTATTAGTGCAGGAAAACAGAATTTATACATAACATAGGTTCATTATTGCTAATACTTCCCTAGACCTACCATGATTTGTTTCTAAGAGAATCCACACAGTTATCTTTCCCCTGTTAGACCTTTTATCCTGTAAGTTTATACCAGACACCCATTGCTCAATGGGCTGCAGTTATTGCAAAAGGTCCTGAATTTTGTTCAGCAATCTAAAGTTTCTTTAAAAAGTTCAAATGGACCAAGCTAAAAAGTGAAGCTCAACTTTCAAAAATCAACAACAGTTTGGGGCAATCAATTAAATCCTTCATGCCTTGTGTTCAAGAGGAGAAATTATGAGAACCTTCTGAAGGGCATGCAGCAAGACAATGCAATTGGCAACAGTGACCCAGCCTCTGTAATCACATTGGGACAGAGAGTTTGTACCTGCCCTCTTCACTGAAGAGCTTTTTGAAGCTGTGTCACTTAACACTTGCCAGCCATGGCTTCTCTTCTTCTCCTCATTTCAGAGAAAAGACAGATTATTGCCATTCTTTTGTCGTGGCTAAATAATGAATGTGTTGGGCTGCCTATTCATGTCACAGTCTCAATAAGAGCATTTGCATTATTTCTTCTTTTGTAATATATGCAACATAGAAGTACTATTGTAATATAAACTAAAAGCTGGTTTCATCTAAACTGAAATCCCTTTGCATAGAGTCTGTCCCAATCGGTAATCCTTTAGGAGGTTTACAAGCAGATTTCTGATCAGATAACAGCTATAGGGAAAAACTCATAGGGGTTTTCATGATATTGAAGGTAGTCCCAACTATGATGAAAACTTGCTTTGTATTATGAAAAAATCAATTCATTGCAAATGACATGTAACAGATATGTGAAGGCTGTTATATACCATTTCCTTAGCGTTATCAGGCTTCCACACATTCAGAAGAAAAGCAGGAAATTTTAAAGTATAAGACACTTCAAGTTTTGGATGGCTGTTTTTCTTCCTTCATTTTTTTTTTTTATTTTTAGGTTCACAAAAAGTGTCTTTATAAAGAGTCAAAGGGCAGAATGAATGTAACTAACTATGCTAATTGCATTGCTGGTTTCATTGCACATCACAAGGGAACAAAGAGAAGATAAAAATGGCATAAAACAATGGAACCAGGGAAAGAGACGGAAAAAGGAAAGTACCACGACAGTCTGAGAGCACAACAAGACAATCCACTGAAAAGTTGATGCTGAAAAGAAACAGAAATGAGTGGGCTGAATTGATGGGCATCCTTTCTGCATTTAGCAATGCAGAGTTCAGCTGAAGCAAATTGAGTGCAGGCTGTAAGGTCAGAGACATGCATAGAAAAAAATGTTTCAAATCCATGGTAGTGTTCTGTAGACTCACAATCCTCTTTTATTTCTCCACTTTCAGCTTTGATTCCCCCTTTACTATTTGATTGGTTTATTTCTTTAATTGATATGAACATGGAAGTGGGGTTATAGGAGGCTAATTTTGTCTGAAGTGTTTATAAAATACAAGATTTCTGGAAAGAATTAACATTTGCTGGTAGGTTTTATTGTTTTCTCTTTGATCCCATTATGTGCTGTTGGTTGGCTGCCAGTAGAGTGCTAGATAAGTAGGATCTTGGGCATCTAATTTGGACACCCGAGTTTAAGCAACAAGAACTTTCTTTGCAAAACTACAAAGGAACCTTTTTTTCTCTAGACTGCAAAAATGAAAGACTGTGGCACAGTACATGGACTAGTCAAGCAGAATGAGTGTTGGCTATTTGTTGGCTGGTATTCTGGCATGTTTTATGGGGAAAATCAGTATGCAAAAAATGAACAGTCATTTCACATGTTCTAAAACATGCAGCAACTTGCATAAACTTTGTATTTGATTACCTGATTTTTTTCACAAAAAATCATTCAAGTCAGCAAAGAAACATGAAAGAACAGGACTTTGGCAGCACAATTCTGGTTTGTTACATCAGACAATATGCATATATAATTTATTACAAATTGATGCATGTCGCATTTGCAGCATCTTTCCAGGGCTTTAGGAATTTCAGGGCACAATAAACGCAGGCCATCAAAACCTCCTAAGGCTAAATGTATGGATCAGATGTTCCTAAACTCTCTGATAATAGGATCACTATTGTTAAAAAAGTTTTAAGGAATTAATGTGGTCGCTCAGATTCTCACAAGGAACCGACAAAGGCTCATTACTTGTTGATGGGAGATTAATGTTGTGGAAAGAGGAGAGACTTCACAGAATTATTTATTAGCTTGCATGAGACATCTCTGAGATGGAATGAGAATACAAAAGGGGTTAAAGACTTCTGCAAAGTCTCCTACTGAGATAACTTTTTATATAAAGGGTAAGTGCTAAATAGCTTTCAAGCACTGCCTCACCTGACAAGGTTGGAAAAGTAAGTATTATCTGAAAGGCAGACCATACTTTTCAGAAGTAAGGAGGATGATTCTCTTTTGGCTTGCAAATGTCTACCTATCAGACAGGAGGGGATTTAAATGGGAGGGTTCATCTGTCTGCTGCTGAGACAGACTTACTGGGAACAATTTTAACAGAGAGCAAAAAATATTCTGTGAAAAGGATTGATAAAATAGCAGGAGTTCATCTTTTTTCCATTACAGAAAGTTTCACATCCTTGTCTTTCCTATTCCTCCTCCCCCCTACTCCCCACCCCCCACCAAAAAAAAAAAAAAAGAAAGAAAAAAGAAAAAATTCTGAAGATAATTCTTCATCATCATCATTAGGAGCTTCTGGATTCATGCTAGTTTTAAAGCCAGTATCTTTAATAAACTTGCTTTATTAAACACATGGGATTAGTGCCTTTAGGTCATTCATTTCAGACTAGCAGCTCACAGGAACAGCTGGGAACAAGGCTGTGGGCTTGGAGTTCTCTGTTTGGAGCTTTACAATCCAAAAGGAAAAGCTGCCCTATGGGACAAAATGAAGTATTTATGAAGTCACACACTGTACATTGGGTTTTCTGGAGTCCCATTCCCACGCCAAGCTCTGGAAATTTGCTACTGTCATAAGGGTTTGGGTTATTCCAGGGAAGTATTAATTAAAACAAAGGAAATTTCAAAAGGTAGGGGAAGCAGCATGAGCACATGGGACAAGTCTAAAATGATGAGTCCATGACTTGCCCTGGATGCTGTGAGAACTGTATCTTCTCTGCTCAGCTAACAATATTTTAGGTGTTGGGTACAGGATGGTTGAGGTAAGCAAGAATTGGACACAGAAGTGTAGCTGTTGCCCCACCAGTGCTAAGCAGAGGTGAAGGATCACCTCACTTGACCTTTTGATGTGAGGGTGCTTTGCTAGATGATGGTCATCTTGCTGTCCATCAGGACCTCAAGCTGCTTTCCAGCCAGTCACCCCCCAGCATGTTCTGGTGAGTGGGGTTAACCCTCCTGAGATGCAGAGCTTGGTAATACCCCACATTGAACTTGTCCAGATTCCTCTCTGCCCATTTTTCCAGCCTGCCAAGGTCTCTGAAAGTGACACAACCATCTGGTGTATCGCCCAGTCCCCTCAGCTTAGATCATCTACAAACTGGCTGAGGGTGAATTCCATCTGCCTGCATTTTCACAGTAAGGTTAGGAAAGTTGAACTCCATTCTATGTGTGTGGTGCCTTAAGACATTAGCTTTTATGTTTTTCAGATCGTTCACTGCACTAGTGTATATAACTCTGAACTCCATATAGAGTGTTGCTTACTGTCTTCACATTTTGGTCAGACGAAACAATCCTTCCAGGCCTGAGATCCAAGGACACCTTCTGCCTCAGGCCCCAAAAATTATAAACAAAAGTGAAATGGGGGGGAAGCAAACTGGGGGTATGTGACTTCATTACTTGAGGCTGTAATTGGAGGCTGAACCCCTGATATGCAAATAGACCAAACTTACATCTGTCTGAAAAACTCGTGACCATTGTCCATTTTGGGTGTAGCCCCTTGGGGAGACTTTGTCTGCCCTTCATGTACCTGAAGGCCCTTCATTAAATATTTCTGCTTTTATCTTTTTAACTTTGTCTGGCTTCTGTTTCTAGGAATGCCCGAAATAGGCATCATGTGCACATGTCTAGAGCATTCACCTTAAGTCCCCTCAAATTAATGCAGATCTATAGCTTGTTACAGTGTAATTAATAAAATACTACTAGCAACTATGTTCAATATAATGAAAGCTACCATCAGAACACAGGAGTGAAAAACATCAAGGAAAGGAGAGAAAGAGAAGAAAATCAGGTTGGAAGAAAAAGATTATTCCTATATAAAAAATATCTTAGGCCTTGTCTGAAAAAAACTCAGAAAATAAAAAACATTAATAAATGTGTAAAGCTAAAATTGATTTGCTAAATCTCACAAACCTTATGTAGACACATTTGTTCAAAGTTGAAGTAGTTAAATTTGACTTCGCTTAATTCATTTATAGTATGTATTAAATTAAACAAAATTAAGGTCTTCTTTTCTTCTAACAAGGCTGTCAACACAGGGATTTAATGCAGCTGAAGTGTGAACTTTAACATTTAATTTGGATTGACTTTCCTAAATGTCCCAATGCAGAAGAGTCCTATTAGCTTTCACTGTGGCAAAAATTAAAAACAGAAAACAGGCAATGGATGCTAGCCAGGTAATGGTAAAAAGTAATTAAATGAAGACAAAGAATCTTTCCAGAAGGAATTATGAGAAGCCACAGTTTCTGGCCAGGAGGTGATCAAAGCCATTTACCAGCATGCAGACAAAGAGCCAGGAACAGATGAAGAGTAGTCATAAAACAGATCAAATACTGTCAGTTAGAGATTGGCATTGCAGAAGATCTGGAGCACAGAAAAAGATACAGAATTACTGTTTTTAAATGACCAGATGGAACTGGCAAAAAGGCAGAGAAAAGAACAGCTAGACCATTGCACATAGTCATAGAAATAGATGAAGTTTTTAAAACCAGAAGATTCTCTTAGTTTTAGGAAGGAAACTATGGGCCTTTAGAGATGCAGAAGTTCCAAAATTGGAAGTCCAATTACCCTGTAGTGGGGGAAGAAACTTTGGTTGTAATTAATAATGATTATGAGGACTTTCACCTATATTTCACAGCACAATGAAAAGACACTGGGAATCATTATACCTGCTCAGGTAATACAACTATAGGGAATACACCTGTAAGGGAAATGTAAGGGTGACTGATCCATACAATGCTTGTTACCTATTTCTAACAAGCAATAGATTGTTGTGATTCACAAAGATTCCAAAATAAAAGAAAATCTTAACCAACCTACTCACACAGCTTCAGCTTTGACTTGGTCAGAGAATGGTTCTCTGCACCTGCCCAGAAAGACTCTTTACAAACAGTTTCAGCTTTACCTGTTCTCCACAGGGGTCGCAGTGACTGAACAGTCAAACTACAGCTCCACTGAAGAGCTTTGCTATCATTTCATGCTACCCCTTTGTGCAAATGGCACAGGGAAAGATGGACTGGTCAGCTGACACACAGAGTAACTCCTTCTAATGACACTCATCTTTCTTTTGTGCACTAAAGACTTCTGAAAAGACTCTTTTTTCTACCTTAGAAGCCAAACGGGACAATTGCTCTTTGTCTTACTCTCCAGGGTGAAATACTTTTTTTGAAAAAAAGAACAATGTGATCCTTTTTTTTCCTCACAAATTTCTAAAGGTGCAACAGAGAGATGAATCAAGCAGAGCTAAATAAAGTAAATAAACAGGTTTTGATAAAACACCTGCCTGCTCCATGCTCAGGTCCAAAGCAACAGAAGAATCAAGGCAAGCTCAGCCTTGATTCTCCTTGGCAGCAGAGTACAGTGAGATATACAAAAACATCAGACTTGAGTGAAATGATAGAGGATCCCACACTGGTAAATTGAACAGTAGACAAGATCAAATATGAAGAAAATTAACTTAAATGAGTTCTTAATATTTGGGTTAAAATTACCCCAGAAGAGTGCAGCACAAACAAAATCTGAGAAAATCTTAATTTGGCCTCTCTGTCCAAAACAGTTTAGCCTCAGTTTAGCTGAGAGCTTGGTTTGCCATTTATAAAGCAGAGTCTATATGTAAATATATTTTCTATACCCACCCCTAGATTGCCAGAAGTGCAGTTTGTAACCAAATTTATGCCAATACCTGCTCTTAGAGTCCTCATCTGTTACCTTGCTAAAATTTCACACTTCAAAGTAGGGACTAAATCTAACCATATGTGATGCAGCCTTGCCTAAATTAATTTACAGCAAAAAGACTTATTTATTTCCTGCCCTTGGTATAATCTGATTGGCTTTTGTGACAGCTGTAAAAGGAGAGCTGCTAAGAGAGACAATCACATCCGACAAAGAACATGCTAATGAAATCAGGCTTTCTAAAGGGAAGTGATTTTGACAGATTAGAAATTATAGCTTTGTATGGATACTACCCAAGTTGTCAGCCCCTCTTCCCACAGTAGCAGCAGGCTCTGTTCAATTTGAGGAACACTCTGTCTGCTCATCATGTTATATAAAATCAAACTCTCTCCATATCTGGGTGATTTCCTGCAGTGAAAAACTCAGAAACAGAAGGTAAAAATTCCCCATTTGGCATCTTAATCTTTTATTAATGATGCAACCTGTACTGTACCATCTGAAAAACATGAATCAACACTGGGCCCACCCTTCCACAAATAGAACTCTCTACCCTATAATGTGGTGATCTTTCTCTTTCTAATTGCATCTTACAGATTTTTAAAAGGCACTTTAGTCCTTAAGTGTAAAATTTGCATCCAAACTACTGTACAAAGAAACACTAACAATGATTTTGAAGCAATTCCTGCTAAAAAAGAGCACAGACTTCTGACCACACATCATCAGAGAAGATGGAAGTGTACATGGAGCATTTTCCTTATCTCATTAGCAACCATTAGAAACCCTCAGGGGGAACATAATGACCAGTGGAAAAAGGGCAGAGCAGACTTCAGTGAACAAAACAGATGTTTGGTGCATATAGATATTATCCAACACCAGCATCACACTAGTGAGTTGGGCCATTTAGGGCATCTCCTAGGAAACCATCAGATAACATTAAAAGATATTGACTAACATAAAAGGAGCTGCAGGGGAAACAGTGCATATTTGATAGAAATGGGATGTGCTTCTAAATGCATGCAGTTCTAATTTCTGCTGAGGAAAAAAAAAGTCTTTTCCTAGATGCATATTTTGATTTTGGTTAAAAGTCTCAAAATCAGCTGTACAGTACTGTACCTTCATATTGCAGTCTTTAGCTAAGCTAAGTATAAAATGCAGTGCAAAAGCAAATCACAAAGTGAGAGAATATAAAAAATATATCTTAAATATGTTGCAACTTGTACAGCACAAAACATTGTTTTGTTGTTCTTGTTATTATCTTCTTTTCTCTGCCAGTTCTTTTTGGATGAAATTTTCCACACTGTCTGAGAGCAATAAAACTGGCAAAGGTATTGGGCACTTCATTTCCTTTATGGTCCTTTGAGGAAAACTTCTTCTGCAGATTACGCCAAAAAAAGCCACTGTAATTGACCTGGACCAACTGGCAGTGTGTCCATCACACCATGTGAAGTATTCTTGCTCATAACTGCAGCATTTCACCTCTGTGTTTTGTCCAGGAAGAGANAAAATCCACTGTAATTGACCTGGACCAACTGGCAGTGTGTCCATCACACCATGTGAAGTATTCTTGCTCATAACTGCAGCATTTCACCTCTGTGTTTTGTCCAGGAAGAGAAGACATTTGATTCACTGACATTTTCCTTCCCTCCATCTGATTTTGTGTCTGATCAACAAGGTTTATTGCCTGATAGTTCCTTTTTAGAGTGCTAAGGACACCCTTCTGCTGTGATTATTGTTTTGCCCTCTCTGCAGTCAGTGAGTAGAAAGGTTAGCTCAGAATTTTGCTAATGAGAACTTTGCTGATCTGTTCAAGTTGGCTGATACGCTTTTTGGGCATGACCAATCAGAGCATAAAGTGTCAGGAGATTTGCTGTCTCTCTACAGCCCTGGAAAATATCTTATTGCAGTCTACCAGAGCATTAATTCTCTACCCAGTTCTCTACATCTACAGCAAAGAATAGTGGCACATACTCACCTCTACATAAAACACCATTCATGTTGTGTTCCTTCCTCAGTTTAGTACATTTGCTTGATGTTTTCAGGTCAAGTTGTATTATCAGTTGAGCTGAATTAATAAAATAAGGAGGAAGACCATAATTTAAGAGCAGGGACAGAGAATGAAGGAGCAAAACACTTTATGAACGCTGATTTTTTTTTTTTCCTCTGAATTGAGACTTATACAGAGTTTTCTACAGTACAGCTTCACTGGGTCAGTAATGGTAGTTTTAAAGGCAAACAACACAGCCTCTGCATGCCATGGTGTTAAGCTTGGTGGAGAGCTAGGCAGAACTGAGGAACAAAAATGAAACCATTGTTGAAAAAAATCTACCCTCTTAATTCTATAAACCGCATAGCTGCCCCAACTTTCCTTAGCTCCCAAAAGATATTCCTGTGTATAGCCTGTGTTTTCCTGATAGGCTGTGCCCATTAGTGTGCAGAGTATCAGCACAGCACCAACACACTGCTTGGCTGTCCCTGTTTTGGGAGGTGATTGTCAGATGGTTAACTCAGGGATCAGAGATTTATGAAAGGACAAAGATCTGACGTCTTCTAATTTGACCCAAGAGACTTTGTTATATAACAGACAAGCTATCAAAAAACCTCTATGAAACGTAAACCTTTCTGAACTCCTTTTGATGTTTGTATTTTATTTTCCAGATGGAGCACTGCCAAATAACAGCTGCATAGACAGTTAAGATCATTTACAGAACTGCAAAGAGTTTGATTGATCAGCTTAGATGTCAGCAATTTTGTAATATGCCTGGGTACCAGAGGAGCAGAATAGGTTGGGAAATGCAAAGGGGAAAAAATATTGTGTATTCTGATTGTGTCCTTCACACTAAATTACAAGCATTTTCAACAACAAAGTAATTCACTTCGTCCAATAGACTGCCCGCAAGTTCAGGGCAATAAAAATGAAGAGCATCTTTAGCTGACAATTTAAGCTCAAATCATTTTTGACTGGCAAGGTGTGGTATCATCCAGAAGAATTGATGCTATAGTAGTAGCTTCAAATTACGGAGTTATAGTGTGTCTACTCAACATGCAGCTCTGATCAGTGGAGGTAAGGGGAGGGATGGGAGAGAAATGGATGGTAACAAACACTTTCTGTAAGCTCTATAGTTAAGGATAAGAATTTCTATACACATTTTTATTTGAGAAGAACTCAGAATAAAAATTTAAATTGAAGATTTTGGCTGACACTGAATACATACTGAAATTCTCATTTCAGGCACCATTTTCCTATTCAATCCCCTGCATGATTTTTTTGAGAGATCTGGGGAAAAATACATCTCCCTTTCAGCAAAGGAAATTTTAAACAATGTCATTTTCTAAAAATGGTGGTTTACTGAAATTACATGTTTCTGTCATGCCAACCCATTCCACCGCCTACCCAAATATAATTCAAGGCAGGTTGTTGTGTCAGCAGTTGTCAGTCTTTGTTAGCAAGTGTCAGGGCTGAGATAACCACTAATGTCCTTCTCTAGCTGATGAGTTTAAAGGGCATTAAAGCAGAGACTAAAACTCAGTATTTTTTAAATGAAAAACAAAACTCCTTCCTAGGTTTCCCTTGAGCAGCAGAACTGTTAGCACATTTTGTAATGGGCTTCTCACCTCAACAGAGCTAAATAAAAGTCCAATAACTGTAACCTAGAAATCCATCCAATTGTAAGAGTTAATTAAATATTACAATAAATCAAGCAAAAAGAACTACATTGAAAAATCCAAAGTAATTTAAACAGAAATGGTTCACCAATACTGGAATATATATCTAATGCAAGTTATAAACATGTGAGTTTAGAAATCCCTGTGTCAAGATGGATGAGTTAAAAGAGATTACCTCAGAGATAATCATGGTTAGCCCACCCAGAAACTACCTTTTATCATTTTCAAGAGAAGGTTTGTGGACTAAAATCATCGAATATACAGCCTCTAAAATTATTGCTTCACATCACAAAACCTGGTCGTAACTGATAATCCTTACTCACTGGGAGACTCATTTCAACACAAATGACCCCCACTGGGTCAGCAGGAACACCAGAATGATACACACAGAAATTCATTTCGTGTTATACCCTGAGAACACTGGTATTTGCTTTTCCCAGTTACTATTGGAATGATTGTATTGCTTCTCAAAGTGATGTGTCCCTTACATGAGAAAGAAGAAAAATTTCACAGTGACCACCTCAAGATTCAACATCAGTCAATTCTCTTTAACTGAGTATCTTTTAAAAGGGATGCACAGAGTGGATTAAATAGCTCAATGGTTACATAATAGCATAATTGGGTTCTGCTTAGTTCTTCCTCTGTGCATTTTAATTATGTCTTTTCTATTTTTAAAGTGCATTTCTTTTCTTTAGTATCAATTCTCTTGAATGTGTGCAAGATATGGAGGTTGAAGGACTCCTCACCATAAATCCCTAATCAGTTTTAATAGTTTAATGCTGCACAGTAACAAGGTTGTGTAAAGGCAATTGACCCTTCAGATCAGCTGATTCCATGGAAATTAGAGCCTCCCACATGTCTCACCTAGGCACAACCACCTCAAAAGGCATTGATTCTGGAGTGTTGGGACCCCTCTAGAGTGAATAGCAAGAAATAGGCACAATTTATCTTAGAATACTTATCTCAGGATAGGGTCGATTGCCCTTTGCACTGCCTATGTCTCTCCATTGACTTTACTGGAAGCTGAGGAGAATTTGCCTAGAGAAGACATCTAATTTTTAGATGGATACGGTTAATCGAGGTGAATCCTTGCTGGATGTCAATATATGATTGCTGCAATGCTGGCTGTCTTATCCAAAATGCCACCTCCATCTTCATTGTCATAGATGGCTCTGACTGTAAAGTGCAGATCAAAAGATACAGCAGATTGGATAAGTTTCCTTTGTAATGGGGATTTTCCTGAGAGATACTGTGATTACTGTATCTATACAAGTAGTGTTAAAGATACACTTGTGCGCTATTAACAGGAGATTTACTCAGAGTATCTTCTGAAAATACATCTATTCATTGTTCAGCATTATCTTCACTATGTTCCAGAGCGTGGCATTTTTATTTTATTAATGTTTCTATTTTATCTGTTATATTTCTTCTCATAAACAAACTACCAGCCAAATGCTTTCTGGCTGATTGCACCAGAGCTTGACTATGTCTGGCCTTTAATCACAGTTTCCCCATCTCTCTGAAAACATCCCTGGTCTTCTGGGTAACACGAGCCCTGTGGCAGGCTAACTTATGCTGAGAAAAGGTCGGCTGACTGTCAGAGCAAAAGCACAGGGAAAGCAAAGCCCAGTGCTCAGCTGAGAGCTGAGAAGTTGCCAGGAGGCTGTGGAGCTCATGCAAAGAAACCCCCTGCCTTCCACGCTGCACTGAGCCGCGGTCTCGGGATTTTTAAACCTTCAGATTTCCAGACACTCTCCCCACTTTGAATGGCAAATGAGAATCAATTTACTTGTCAGCTGGAGAAAGTTCTTGGTGTGTGGGACAAATGGGGATTCAGTCTGAGGCCCAGGGGTGGGAGGCAGCTGCCTGAGATGACTTCAGAAGACAACTGCATAAGTATTTCCAAGCTCTTTTTCCCTGCTGTATCTCTGGGTTTCCAGAGGAAGTCATCAAGGCAAGTTTGACATCAATCACAAGGCTGGGCCAATATACAGTCTACAAGGATGTGAAAGACTGAGAGACATAACACCTGAAGAGGACAAGGGGGTCTAGATGATCTTTATAGGACAAGGGGGAACAGTTTTAAACTAAAAGAGGAGAGGTTTGGATTAGGTATTAGGAAGAAATTATTTACAATGAGAGCGCTGAGGCACAGAACAAGTTTCCCAGAGTAGTTGTAGGTGCCTCATCTCTGACAGTGTTCGAGGCCAGGCTGGATGGCACTTTGAGGAACTTGGTCATGGGGAAGGCATCCCAGTCCATGGAGGGGATTAGAATTAGATAATTTTTAAGGTCCCTTCCAACTCAAACCATTCTATGATTCTATGATTCTCTGCTTGTATGATCTTTCACAGAGTTGCAAGATTCTGCTAAGGAAGAATCCTTCTCTGTTCTGCAGCAAGCTGTGCTCCATTAACCAGCTCTGGCTGCAGTAAATCCACTCAGCTCCAGCAAGACTTTTGCAACAGCCAAGCCCCAGCAGTACAACAGGGATAAAGAAACCGTCAGAAAGCAGTTTTGATGGCCAACACTTTATCCTCTGACACAATACTATTGTAAGTCATACAGGAATTTCACAGTGTGTAATAGTAATATGCACAAGGTAAAAACTCTAAGTCATTAGCAGTATAATTTATTAGCTAAGTTGTGCCAATGCCTATCAATCAGGCTTTAAGGTTGGTTCCAGAGAGGTTTTTGATCTTCCTCACATTGCTTTGCTTTTCTTCTTCCATGGCAGCATTAGCAGGTGACAATTACATTATATATCTACTCAGTGCTCTGGTGAGAGACCATTATGTTCACAGATCATTACTGACATCCTGACATTTGTCATCTCCTTTCATAGCAGTTAAATCTTGCTTTATCTGTAAATGTCACCACGTCATTTATTCATGAAAAGGGGTCACATTCCCAAAATAGTACACTCAGCTTTTAAAAGGGAAGTTGGTTTTATTCACTGTGGTAATCCTTGGACAAACTTCACTGCTGCTAAGTACTGACATTTTTTCCCCATGCAGCTGTTTACATCCCCACATACAGATTTCAGGTTTGCTATTTTCAAAGCAAAACCCTAAAAGAAAGACAAATGATCTCGATGAGAAAAATAAGTGCTTATTTTTTCGGCTTCCTACACTTAATCCACATGAAATTATCATCACTGAGTTTACTGTTGTGAAGTATAATTTTAATTTGACATCTTACTGGCTGAGAACACACTGGCTGTCTATTTTTACTAAGGCTTTGGCAGGTAGTTCTCACTGGGCTGTTTCAACCTTACAAAAACATAGTTTAAATAATCCTTGATAATAATACTTTCGTTTTCTATCTTCAAGTCCTTGAAAGTTTAATTAATAAAAGTCTAGGTCTACCCTGCAAGATATATAGACATTCTTTTCTAAAAAATAGAGAAAATAGAAAACGTAGAAAAAATAAATAAAAGCTTATGCAAGGAGGATGCCTAAAGGATTCTTCCTGTGATCTTGAAAGAAATTAATCAAATCCAAGTCTAAAGTCTGAATTTAGGAGGGCAGAGGTTCTCTCTTCCACAATTTATACACTAACAGGCATCCTTTCTACAGTAGGATTTCCTTTATCGCCATGCTTCTCTTTTTTTACCTGTTCATACATTAGGATTTTAGTAGATGCATTGTGGAGGTTGTGGTTTTTTGGTACTTAAAGATTTCTCTTTGAAGTTCATGTTCAGTTTTCCCTCACACCCATCCTATCAGCCAGGTAGCTCGCCTGGAGCTGCATCTTACTCAGGTTATCATCGAAGCAGTTGCATTATTTCTGAAAAAAAAAAAAAAATTGGCTGTGGACAAATTTTAAGGCCAGATTCTAAGATAGCATGAATTAGCTTAACAGTTGGGACCCATATGTATATGTATATATGTATATACATATTTATATATGTATATACTTATAGCTTATCTAGTGATCTACCATCTTGATGCTTTCTATAGTGATAAAAACATAGCAGCTTACTCTCTACAGTAATTTCCAAACCATTTTATAAGCCCTATGAAGTATATGCAGCAATTACTCTTCACACCATTCACAGCAGCTGCTTTATGAGCTCAGCAATGCTCCACAGTAGCTGAAGGTAGAAAATAATAAAAACTGAGGCCTGAGTTTACCAGGGGGCTAAAAGGGCTGCAGCTTCTCCATTAACGTTGCCCCCTGAAGCATATAATCAACAGCTGGATCCATTTCTGAAACTGTCACATCCCTTTGAAAATAAAGAGAATTATTTAAGTAAACTGAACAGAAACACAGAAACACAGAATAATTCAGGTTGGAAGGGACCTTGGGAGTTCATCCTTGCTCAAGGCAAAGCCACATCCGATCTGGTTGCATGAGTTTGTCCAGCTGAGTTTTGAATACGTCTACAAAGTGTCAACAACCTCCTTTCCAGGCTTTGACAGCCCCCACAGTCAAAAAACAAAAACCAAAACCAGAACCCCAAAGAAAAAACATTTCTCATATCTAATCTGAATGTCCTGTGTTCCAGATTTTGGACTTCACCATATCATCATGCATCTCTGAAGGTGCTCCAAAACCTTGTTCTCTGAACATACACATCTCCCTTAAATATTCCTCGTGCCTCCTGACCAATAGAGCCCTACACTGGATTTGCTCCCATTTTTCCCTGTCATTCTTTCACTGAGATGCTCCAAAGAGCAAGTGTGGGGATGCTCTGGGCATTGCCATGTCACAAATGTCAAATCCAGGGGGAGAATTGTTTCTCTCACTGCAAGACACCACTGCTGAGGTGAAGCCCTTGTTCTCCAGGTGCCATTGGCAAAACCTGATGCACACTTCCTCAGTTCAGGTTGCCATAGTTTCTACTTCAAATTTGCAATGCTTCTCTTCCTGCCAAGTTTCCTGCCACTTCTCTCCCCTCCCCCAGGATGTCTTTACAGCTTCCAGTTAAGTGATTTTTGAGACCAGCTGGAACATAAACGCTCAGAGCTGAAGAACAAATAAAATGGTTGCTTTCAAAAAGTTAACAGACGAAATTCTCTTCTGTGCCAGTTATCTGCTGAAGTCAGGGTCATTACATCCACTTAAACCAGCTGTGAATTTCAAGTATTTGACCTCAGCTTCTGATCACACCAGGTGTGGGACCAGCTTTCTCTGAGAAATCTGTGGTATTGCAATTATGCTGAGTCTTCAATTCAAACACACTCTTATTTTTTAACAGTATTGACCATATTGTATTTTCCAAACAATAAAAATCTCTATCTACTAAAGACTGGCTTCTGAAATTTGCCTCTATAGTATATTTTGCCAAAACAGCAAAGGAGGTCACATAACAGACCTGTGTTTGTAACTATTGTATTTGAAAGACTTCAGTATCAATATATTTTAAAAAATATATATACATAGTCATTGCACAGATTTTGATAGGATTTATTAAGAAAAGAATCTGTCCATAAAAGATTCTGAAAAAAGCTTTACTGGAAGTTCTAAAACACTATCTACTTAATATTGTGCTATGTTTCAGGGAAAACTCTCTGCTGATGACTTTTTGCAAGAAAATGGATTTATTCTAAAGAAGCATACAACTTTTTTCTTTTGAGATTAAGGGTTGCATATTGTTTAAAGCCTTTGTTACAGTAAAGCAAAGTACTGATAATCAAAAGGAGAGGGACTAGGGCTCTGAAAAACTTATTTTGCTGTAGCTGTGCTTTGCCATGTGAAAAACATAATGGATGTAATTTTTGTTTCACGCAAGCCAAAGGGAGGTTTGTCACGGGCTTGAGTAATGTCAGGAACTGACACCATTTCTCAGGCTGATGGTATTTTGCCATATAACATTCAGCATTGCTGGTGTGAACTTAATGATCCTACAATTAACTTCCCTTACTCTAATGGAAGCCTTTTTTTCTTTCTTTTTTCTTTTTTCCACCATATTCCTAAATATACTGTAAAATTTTATATGAAGGAAATATTTCTGTTTTAAGTATATTGTTTGTATCTTTTTGCATGTGTGTGCACATGTATGTAAAAATGTGTATACAGAATCTTTATCAAGCATTAAACAGTACAGTGGATATTTTAAAAATTGTGGTTTCTCTACTCACCATGAAGCCTATTTTCTCCTGATAACTCCAGCAAACTCTATTGACCTCTGGAGACTTGCAATGATATTGCATATTGCCTGTTAAAACAATAGAAAAAACAACTCCCCACCTAAGTAGAAGCTGCACTCATTCATGTGAGATTTTGTTCCTGAATCCTTAAAAAGAATTTTGAGATCAAATGCTGACAAGCCAAATACTATATTTTTTATTACCAGATTAAACTAGTAAAAATAATCACACACACAGACAAACTGTCCCCTTTTCTTTTAAAAATGTATTTTATTTTTCTCAGAACCTTTAATCTCTTTTCTCTCAGCACCTTTAATCTCTATTTCAGAAACAGCTTTCTTTATGTACCCATGCAAATCAAGATCATTGACATCAAATATACATCTGCTTTCCTGGTGTTACTCCCAGCTTCCAGCATGTTTGTATTACTAGTTTCATCTACCCACTGATCAATTGCTTGACCAAGCACCCTTCCAGCTTATGGCCTCAAATTGTTTTTTTTAAATCAAATGCTGACCAGTGACAGTGCTGCTTGTTGAACAGCAGTGTCTATCATGTAAGAAAATTGAATCACAATAAGGGATGCTGAAGCAGGGATAATCCACTTTTTTACTGACATCTGGCTTATAGCTGTGGCTCACACTTCATGTAGAGGCATTGCTCACAGTGAAATTGAGTGAATGGTAAGAGGCAAATGGTGGAAAGACTACTTTCGAAATTCAGGGATTCATAGGTGCTTTTATGCCCTGGTTCTCAAAGATGTTTCCACATGCAACTGTTTTTCTGGACGACATTGGTTACAGACTTGAGTACCAGAAGTGACTGCACAGAAAATGAGGGTAGTGTGTCATAAGACATAACTAATGATGGATGGTCTCCTGGCGCCTGGCATGCATTTAACAGAGGGTCTGCAGCACATTCTCAGATTAAAGCCAGGTGCCCTGAGACAGGTAAAGAAGTGCTGGTGTCAGCTGAAACCTCCAGATAGCTCTGTGGAGCTAAGGAGGACAGTTAACCCCTCCAGATGTGATTCATCACTGGGAGAGTTATCGTACACATGGATATCAGACCCAACCCACAGGGTCTGCCACCAAGGACAGATGAGAAGCAGTGCGCAGAAACTGAGGCACAGGAAGTTCCACCCAAACACGAGGGAGAATTCTTCACTGTATGGGTGACTGTGACAAGAACCGATTGTCCAGAGGGAATATCTCCCTCACTGGAGATATTCCAGAACTGTCTGGACACAGTCTTGCTCCCTGTGCCCTGGGATGACTCTGCCTGAGCAGGCAGCTTGAACCACATGACCAAGCTGTGCCCCCTTCCAACCTGACCCGTTCTGTGATTCTGTGAAAGCATCTCAGAGCTGGCATTTCTGTGAGACTCAGATGAAAAGCAGAACCTAAGAACATTTCTGAGCGCAGACCTCTACCTCTTCCTCTGCCTACTCAGCCATTAAAGGATTTGGCCACCAATTACAGTAGCTAAGGATTAGGCTATCTACAGACTGTGGGAAAGCAAGCAGACAGCTCCTATGTTCCAAGAATATTCTGATATCTGGCAAGGGGTTTGCCTGTAAGAGCTAAATCATGTAAATGAAACCAAAAGAAAAGAAGCCAAGACTTATGTTGCACAGTCAAGGACTAACAAGTCAGTAGGAGGAAAATCCTATGACCTGCCTTATCCATAGACTATCCAGTTTTCTGCAATTGTGAAAAATGAATGAATTCAGTGTACACTTGCTGTCATGCCCTTGCATCACTGCACAAGTTTTAGTAAAATTCAACACAAAGCAGCTAAATTCACTCAACAAACTGGGCTCTAGAGAGACCTGAGGTGTATGAATGGTTGGTTTATGAATTACTAAGGAGAAAGGTCTCCTAAGCAGCAAGCATAGAAAAGCAGCAAGCATTCCTGTTGTGCCTTCCCAGTGTTAGAATAGGAAGGAGCTCTCAGTGTTAGAGTAGGCATCTGAGGGAAGGTTTTCCAAAAACATTTGTAGCAGCTAGGAGAAATCTAATGACAAGCAGCCTTGGAGAGGTTTTCCTGAATTAGAGAGAATTTAGACTTCATCATTTTGCTCAAGCGACACGTTTGGTTTTCAGGTGTTTTGCTGATTTCCTAACTGTACCATAGACTGAAATCTTTCTGGTCCACTATTGCTGCCAGGGGAGACACACAGCAGCAGCACCATTGGTCTACAACAGTGAAATTTCTGAGGCAAAAATCTGCAATGTTTCAGAAACAGTTCAATTTTCCCAAGCAGAAATATGTTTGAGACCAAACACAGCATTTGGTGAAACTCAGTTTCCTTTTCTCCTCCATGCAGAACATAAGGTAGCAACAAAGGGACCCATTCCTTCTCATGGAGGGAAAAAATCCCAACCTGTATATTAGGGAACCAGATGGAGAAAAGCCAGCCTTTTTTTAAGTGTAACACCTGTGGCTCACTCTCCCAACTGCAGAGAGGGAGCGTATGCTGAGGACATTTGACCAGACATGCACAGAGTTAAAAGCTGTATAGTATTGTATTAGAAGTTTCTGTCTCAGCACAAAATGTTCAAGGAAAGAGAAGATATCCCAAAATACATTGCATATATTAAAGAGTTATGCAGGCAGGCTCACGAGATAAGCTTTTTTTTTTCACCTTTTGAGATGTGTGTTATGCTCTTTATGCTAAATTTTGAATAGAAAGAATTTGATGTTGGATGAAAGATTTGAATAGTCCTAAGAATGGCAGAAAGGATTATTGGGTAATTTGTTTCAACATCTCTTTTACAATGCTATTTCTTAAACATTCCCCACCTGTGCTCCTACCACACCATGTAAAGTTGGCTGACATTTTCCACAGTGCTTTACAAATGTGGCAAAATAAGAAAAGAACAGAACAGATCTGCAATTATAACCTACTGTATTTCAAGACACTTTAACACAGGTAACTGCATGCTATAACTTACAAAATAAATCCCCTTTCTGATCCTCTAAGGATTACTGAAAAACCAAATAAACCATCTGGCTATTACACATTCATTTGCCTAGCAAGTATTTTGGATGTCCTCCCATTAATATGTCATTTGAAAGAGTATTTAGTTCAGTGGGAGATGAAGCGTCACCACACAGGTCATGCCTAAATCAACAGAACAGCTTGTCTCTCTCTCACAGCCAATCGACATATAATTGATTTTCAGAATCCATATTCAGAGACAAAACCCATTTCTTTGAGACATTCAAGTGCCACATTTCACAGCTCTCTTGCACAACTTTGGGCAAGGCCCATCTTCCACTGCTACAACTTTGGCGTAAATTTTATATTGCATCATTCCCAGATGATATTCTACTTATTGCAGATGGGCAAAAAGTCATAAAACCAAGAAAAATGACAACTGAGTTTATTAAAACCTTCCTTCAAGCTCCTCTTTTCAAACGGCTTACACTGACTGTCACCCACACAGCACCATATTCAGTGTTAGTGAGAGGTGTTAAGCAGACTCGGTTTGCTCTTCCTCTGCACATTCTTGGTTTTGGGAACAAAGAAATTCCCACATAAGCTGAACAGATGAGCAGACATTTAACATTACCACGAGTCTGAGGTAATTTCCATAAGAGCAAACTGCCACATGACACCAGCCTAGGACACAGTACCAGAGCCAGTCAAACAATATCAGCATGGAATTTGGATTCCAGTCTCATTATAAATCTTAGCATGCAGATACTTCACTGCTAACAGAAATCACAACACTTTGGTACAAACACCCCCAAAACTGCAAAGTACCTGAAATAGACTGAGAGAAATTTATGGGGTTTGGATTTTCCATGCTCACTCACAGATAATGATGCACATACATGTACAGAACTTCAAAAACAGTGCTGTTGTGAAATGTTCCCTCCTGTCCATGGTACTGCACCACTCTTTGCAAGAGGGGCTCCTGGATAATGCAAGCTATGGGGAAGAATCACCACGGCACTTCTTGCTCACCATTCTGCTAAAACCACCCTTGAATCTGCTCCAGCTGCTACTGATTCAGTGGAAATTCTTCATGTTCTTTCAGCAACAATGGGAATATGTGAAAAGTGCTTTTCATCCAAATACCAAATGTTCTTGAACAGTCTTGTTGTTCAAATTGTATTCCTATTATATTAATTTTAGCAGAAGTGGTACATGGATAGTTCTGGGGGGGTAAAACAGGAGGCAGGGAGAAATGTCAGAATTCTTGAGCCATGGGAGATGAAAATCATAGAAATGTAATCTGAGCTGCAAATTACCAAGAGAGAAAGAAACTAAAAGTGTTCATTTGAACTTACCCTGTTATCCAGCATTTTGATAAAGCAGTGACAGTCAGTACAGATAATTTTTATTTAAATTCTTGGGAGATAATTATTATTTTACTGGAATAATCCTTGAGTTATTTGAAAGGAGCCCTGGCAGAAGGAAGCAAGCTTTAAGCTGTAAAATGCATTGCTATCAATGAATATATAATTTGTACTTCAAGCCCACAGACAGTAAAAATACAAGTAAAACTCCAGAAACACACACACAAAAAATTTAGTTTGTGGCAAATAATGAATTGCCAAGTCAAAGACAATAAAAATATTAAGGGTATACTACATCTATAAATGGTGCTCAAGAGGGGAGAGGAAATGGGAGAAAAAAGAATGGCTTTGAAATGGAAGATGGGTCTTCTCATGGGTACTGTTAATGGAACAGCAAGAGGGACACTGAAATATATTGCTTACTTTAATATCCATTCCTCTTGTCCTTTCTTCCTTTATTCTTCTAGACACATTCATCAATGAGAAACAGGTTCATGTAACATATCATTTACCTATCCACCAACCTAAATACATTAAATAAAAATAAAATTATATTCTGGGACAGGATGAAGTAACTGCACTCAAGCTTTAATTTATCTTCTGAATAGCATTGAGTTGAGAAAAAAAAAAAAAAATAGAAAATCCCTTTACAAAGTCCTCTTTCCCCCAAAAAGCACATAGCTGTGATGCAGTGGCTGAAACATATATCTTGAGAAAACAGTTCTCGAGGGACCATTTCTAAACACATTTAATCTTGGAGGCTAAAGCTACCATCTCACTGTTTCCTGGTAATATACATTTAAGAACCTGGTAGATCCCTGACTCAAAGCACTTCCCAAGTGGAATGATGTCAAGCAGGGAGTGGGTGAAAGGAAACCAGATTTCACCACGGGGCATTAGAGAGGGTGACTTCACATCAAAGGCAGATACAAGCACATTGTGTCCTCTGGGCTAGACCTGAGCCCTGGGTCAGGCGTCCTGGACGCGAACTGGACATCTGACGAATCCAGGAATTTTCCTGCCTGCTTGGTTCTCTAATACCATTTCTAATTCAAGTATTTTTTTCTTTTTAATAGAAGCTAAAGACTGAAAACAGTAAGCCTCTGTAACAAAAGTAAAACCCCAGAATTGAAAATCACAGGATATAAAAATCATAGGATTGACTTAAAATGTATTTGTATCACTCCCTTGTTCTCCCTGTCTCTCTCTCCATTTCACTTCACCCTCCCAAATGCATGCAAACAATATAGTTCTCTAGCCTGAGGGTTTGTTTTCCTCAAAATTTTGTTCAATAGATTATTTGCCTTTCTTTTCTTTAGAAAATAAGCATCAGACTGACTATTTCTAGCACCTTAATATTAAAACAATTTAATGTGTTTCATAGTCATAAAGAAAGACAAAGGGTTGGCAACTTCACAGGCAAGGAACTTTAAAACTACATATTGTTTTTCTCTCTTTTCAGAATGTTGATGCATTTCCCTCTGCCTGTCTCCAGTCCCTTTCAGCCTGCTCAAAAGTCTCTCTAAACTGCTGGCTGACCCAGCTGTGTCAGGAGCACACACTGTACCGCACACTTTGTTGTTTCTTTCTTTTCCCTGAATCAAGGAAATAGTTTTTCTTCTTTGATCCTTCTCTCAGCTGCATGACACTTAGTTCCATCTGTCCTCTCTGCCGTTTATGAAATAACTTTTTTTTTTCCCAGATCCTGCCAAATAACCTGGCTTGGATATTTCCCTCTTTATGCTGAATGCCCAGGCATACATCTTTCATAACTGAAAGGTGTGTGTTTGGTTCTCTGGGTTGTAATTGAAGGCCTGGCTTGAGACCAAAGGGTGAAAACTGTTGTTGAGAGCAATTTATCTACGTGAGTCCCATTAATGTGAATGGAAGTTAGGTGGCTAAATCCCAACACAGCTCACAAAAGATATATAACTGGATCTCTATCCCTCAAAAATAATACACTGCATGTATTATTAATTGTATAGTGCCTTTTACAGGGACTGAAATACAGGGTTGTTTAATTTTGGAGGTTGCTTTAGGTAGGTTTAAAATTAAGAGGACATTTGCTGAAGATTGAATAAAAAATTCAAATCAAAAGTAATACATCAAAAGTATTAATGTATCTAGACAGTTTTAAAGTTCTTTTCTACTTAGAATTAAAAACTTCAATATTTGTACTGTTCAGGCTATTTGTCTGAATATTGACAAATTCTTGCTATGTGTGGAAATGGAATGCTGAAGATTACCAAGGACAAAATATATCCAAGAACTCTTCTCTTTAATTTAAAGTGACCAATGAGAATATTCTTCAAAGAATAAAAGCTAGGCCTCGCACTTTTCAGGTAGTCATATCTTATTGTCATTAATTATTGACTGCTCTATTTGCCATTTACACATTGCCCTACCTTTCCCTCTTGTCTTTATTTGTATCTCTTTATTTTATGTCCTCAATTTTTGATTAACTTGCATCAATCTTTTCTTCTCTATTTTGCATTCAAAGAATCACATCCCTATTCTAGGTCATTAAGCTGTATCATACTTTCTTAATCCAATTGCTACATGAAGACACAATACCAGAAGGAGTGTAGTGACAACCAGGGGATCAACAGGTTGTAAAATGACCTTTAAGTCCCACAATGTAGCACAATAAGGCCAAAACTACTTAAATTGGAAAGCAGAAGACACAGAATAGAGCAGAATTAATAAGTAATTCATGAGTACTATTATATATCCTGAGGTTGTTTCACTATGCAAGTGGCATGCTTTCAAGTGCCATGAATAGCTATAGAATGTATTTCTGTGTATCCAAATACTTAATAATTACCTCCTATTAAATAATGATAAGGAATATGCTACATGGTCTTTGTAGTTGGCTGGAACAAATAGATTTTACCATTCTTGCATGGCATATGGCTCCTGATGATTGTACTATCACCTGAACTCTTCAGAACATATTTTCTCTTTTAATTTTTAGTGATGCTAAGCAAAACCACTGAGTTACTCATCACCAGTGATGACCGACAATTCCATCTGCAATGCAAATGTGTGGGGATAACTATGGAAAAAGAGCTTTTTCACAGCTTCATGAGCAAGTTAAGAAGCAACTGAACAACTGGAGACACACACAAACAGAAGGCATGGGCAACAGCCAGGACAGCATCTCCAGGCATTCCATATGTGGACTTTCTGGTGCCTACAGCAAATAAACTTTTGAAGCCAGCAGTGGTAGGAAAGCTGACAGAACATATTAAAAAGTGGCAGGAGGGAGCCAAACACTGCAGTAACAGAGGTAACAGGGAACTCCCTGAGCTCTGGGCAGGACAGGCAGTAAGAGGGTTGCCAGTGACAGAGAAAAGCAGCTGAGGACAGGGCGGGTACACAAAAGGTACCTCCAAGGTGAGGAAAGATAGAAGTAGCAGACAACTATAATTACTACAACTACAGTTTCCAGGAGGCCATGGAGAAACTGAACAAGTTTCCCTTGAGGGATGACAGGAATACAAATTCCTGCATGGAAGTAAGTGTAGAACAGCGGAAAGCCATGTGGGGGTGATTTCCTGGAAACATACAGGAGCTGTCAGAGAAACTGCCAAATTTCTCTTTTCAGAACAGAAATCTCCAGAGAGTGAATGACAAGAGGACATGAGGCTCCAACTGGACAAAATGCAAGCAAGCCAAATTTGGCTAGAAATTCCTGAAACCCCATGTTTAGGTAACATTACTCATTTTCCAGTCAAGAAAAATGAATATTCTGAGTATGCTCCAGATTTGTATTAGAAACTGATAGAAGAGGTGCCAACACATGACAGTCATAAACCTTTTTAAAAAGTTCCAGAAGCATAAAACCAGCAAAACACCTTGTTGTGCACCAGAAATGGCTTCCTGCATGTAGTTTTTCTATACGTCATTCTTAACACCGCTGTCTATTTTCTCATGTTTTATTATTTACCCTGTGAAGTGCAAATTTCTTTTTCTGTTCTGAAAGTCTTGTCACACATATACAGACACTGTAAGATAAAGTGATAGCTTTCTACACAGTTCTATTATAAGAACCTGAACATCATCCCAAATTACCTGTCATCAGCTGTTCAAGTCTTCTTTCCATTACTGACAAAACAAATGAACAGCTGCTTGCTCCACAAACCCATGCACTGGAAAAAAGACACACTAATAAAAAAAGCTGTAAACAGCAAGCAAAAAATATATAAATGTTCTAGACATAATACCAAGTGGGTCAAGGCAGCCTGCATTCCCTGATATCTAAAGAGAAGAGCCTCCTCCAAGATGTTATTTTATAAAATGTTCTTATTTTATAGAAGCATTTCAGCAGCTGCTGCTGTATTTATGAACAACTTAATTCTTTGTGGAGATAAACCTATGATATTCTTTTTTTCTGAGTACTGGAAAAGAGGTAAGAGTACAAAGGTATTATAAAAATCATTTAATTATTAAATACCAGGACATGAGTTTCTATTTATTCAGAACTACTTACAAATTTTACAAAGTTCATTAAAATTTGAAAAAATGCCATCATAGTGTTTCATTATTTTGCCATGCATAATATCATGAAGGAAAGTGTTTTTCACTTTATTTTCAGGCAAAGATTGGTTTTTTTAAGAAAGCTAAGGCTAAAAAGAGAGATAAAGAAAGTAGAAGGTAAATAAAAAATATATAAAATTAAGTATTATATATATTTTTCCAAGAACTTAAAGAAATTGAAAATAAATAAAACACAAAATTTTAGATGTAAAACCAAATTTCGAACAAATGGATGGCTGTGGCAATTCTGTGCAATTATTTTTCATTTTCCCTCTTTATCATTTCCCCCATTTTTCACCTTCCTTTATGCCTTAGTTAATAATTTCTCCCAGGCCTCTTTGGAACTTGAAGGAACACTGATAAATGTACAAAGCTACTTTTCTACCCTACAAAAACAGGGTTTGAAATTCATTCGTTTCAAAGCCAGAATGAATAATTGCGAGTATTCAGCCTGTTGCTTGGTGCATCCCAGGCTACAGAATCTCACCAGGAATTTAACCAGCCTCATCACTTTGCTTTGCATGGTAGCACATTGCTTAGATATGCACTCAGGGCAATGAAAAGCCTCTATATCCCAAGATAAGCTTTTCCAGCCACTAACTATGACGGTCACACCGTTTTCTCCATACAGATTCCTCCATTGTAAATAATGAGCATGCTAATTTCTACATCTACACTTTTTTCTAGTTTAAGCCTGCAGCTGTTGGATTTTGTGCTGTGGGGTTTTTGTTGCTTTTTGTTTTGGTTTCATTTTTTTTTTTTTTGGGAGGGAGGCAGTTGTTGTTGGGTTGTGGGGGTTTTCTGTGCACTGAAAGATCCTCCTATGATCAAATACTTCTTCAGACGTAATCATAGGTAGCCATCCCTTGACCTTTCCGGACAAACAAAATTGATTGCACTTCTTTAGTTTCACACTACAAAGTATCTTTTCTAATCCCTGAAATGCTGCAATAAATCTTTCCCAAACTCCTTCCAGGTTGTCAATATCCCTTTTTGCACTGCTCTGGGTTGCTGTCATCTGATTCCAGTTTCCCCCTCTTTCCCCACAGCTGACAGAGGGAGCTGACATCCTGTGCTCGACAGCGACGTTTCACCTGGTGCTACGAAAGGCATTTCACCTGGTTCTGCTGAAGCACAGGGCAAGGAGCATATTTGCTCTGCTGACTTTAAAAGGAATCTACTGTCAACCCAGGAATCTTAATTCTTGGATAGCTTTAGTGAGGCAGATGAATCCCACTCAGTGGTCACCAGGGGACAATCCAGCTGTCTAGACACCGGAGTTCTATGTGATTTCAGACACCTCAGGCATCACACCTGGCTGCACCCATGGATGCCTCGTCACATCTGCCAGCTGCATGCAATGCCTCTGAAAACATAAAACATCTAGCTATGTTTCATCAGGATAATTGTTTTATGAAAATGTTTTCCAGACTCATCAAGACATCGGATCATTAAAAATAAAAATATTTTCCATAATGTTGCATTGACTGGCATCAGTTGTAATTTTAATCTTCAATCAGTTGATCCAAGAAATTTTTCTTAGGTAAGGTTTGGGCTAACCAACAAATTGTTTTCATGTCCATTTAAATCACTATTTGTAAATGTCGGCCATGGCTATTTTGTCAAGTTTATTGAAGTTCGTCAGGATACAGAGATTTCAAAAAAATTAGTTTAGGCAGCTCTGCAGACAAGCAATTTTCTTGACAGTGAATTATCTGATTCTGTAGATTTGAAAATATTTAGTGTTTCTGTTCAACACTCTTTCTCAGAAGTGGAGAGAAAATAAAATATTTCATTCTTTTAGAAAATGGATGTATTTACTTAATTCCGCATTTTCTTTACCAGGGTTAACAATTTTACCATCCATAGTTCTACAAAACTGCAGGCATTTTGTTCCTGTTTAAAGAACTTCTTGTTATCTTTGCCCTATTACCCATAGATTTTCAACTGACTGCTTTAGTTTTCTTTATCAGCTCTCACCATTATCTAATACTGATTTTATTCATTGCTATCAGGCTCCATACTTTTCCCATTATTTTTTCATCGTGGACTTCACCTCCCCCTTAGCCAGATTGGTTTTTAACTGAAGAAAATACTTTTTGTCAGTGCAAAACTCCATTTCTTGAGGTATCTAACACAATTTCCTCATCTATCAGCCCTACATTTTTCTGTGCAGTCTTGGTGCTAGTAGTTTTCTTTTTGGTGAGTCCACTTTAAAATTAAGGAATAATTAATCTGGAACTAAGGCTGTCAATTGATTTACTCCTCTAAACAGCCCACGAATATTGCAAAAATCTACAAATTGTCAAATTTTGGAAAATGAAAAACTTTTTTTTTTTTTTAATTCTAAATTTTCTAGTTAGAATATTAATGCTAAATTGACATGATTTTGGCTTTGGGGACATTTTAGGGCTATTGTAACAAGGTATATTAAGGGTATTTTGACATTCTTCAGTCATGAATGTGATCCATCTTACATGATCCAACTCTCTTAGACACTTATTTGTGGCACTCTACTACTGTTTATCACTCCCTGTCAGTTCCAGAACAGCCAAATGACTTCTCCTGGCTGCCAAACTTGCACGTGAACAAAGTTACACAAGAAGAACTCATCTTGTGTTGAGATGTCTCTAAATTATCTCCTTTTCAAAGATTCCCAAATACTTTCTCATCCATTTCTTCACTAGACATCAGGACATGGTCATGTATATTGGATTGGTGATTAGGTGGACTCTGAACTAACCAGTGAACTAACACAGAACACAGCATGGCTGGTCATGATCATAAACTTAGACACGTAAACCACTGGTAGACAACTCAAATAAGGTGTCTGAGAGATTCCGAACTAGAGTCTGAATGTCTCAAGATTCTAGATGATGCAAATTCTGAGGAATTATTAAATTAGGGATAGATTACTGAAAATGGACCCATGGAAATGTCTGTTGTTACAGCCTGAGCCACAGAATCTCTTATAGAAATGAAGGAGGAAATTTTCATTTATTGAAAATGGAAGCCATGAGGACAAAGCCCTAACCCCAGCTGAAATCAAGCAGTAGAGAACGTGCAAACACATTCACATTGCATCACACAGCTGCTACTACATCACTGAATTACTGTCTCAAAAGGATGGCAATGATGACAACATCATAAGGGTATAAAATCACATTACTGTGTTTCAAACTTCATCAGATATTAAAGCTTCATGCTTGCCTAAATTTACTCTATCTCAGTCAACAACTGCATAATTCTACAAAATCCAGAGGTATTTGAGGACCCATCAAACTGGGAAGGTGAAAATTAAAATACAAATAATCTTTTATTGTTCACATTTTGAAAATTCAGGGATCTTTGATTTGTTTCTCTACTAAAGTATTTTTTCCAGGAGTATAGTTAGAAATAGCTAAGGGAAAAATAACCAGGTTCACTTTTTTTGGTTTTATATTCAGATTTTGAGCAAGCCTCAGTTTAGGCTATAGCCTTACCCTCAAAAGATCTACAGTGCAGTTTATGATTGTTGTTTTAAAACAGCTGTAGTGCTGATCAAGAAAAGTTGTTAAGTACATCATACAGAACAGCATTTGGATCTTTATAGTATTTAAAGAACACATGACAAAAGTATGTATCCAAAGCTCACCAATAAAAGATTCATGTCCTTGTTTCCAATTTTCCTTAAGGCATTTAAAAAAATTTAAAATTTTATTGATCATGTTATTTAGTGGTGTGAGCTAGCAGAAGGCAGTTGTTATTTCTTCTTGCTATCAAATTTAAAAGCGAGTAAATGTATTAAAAATTAGCAATATTTATTGCTCTTTTGTTTCTGATTATATGTAGTTCTGGTTTTGGTGGCAGTATTAGCAGCTTCCTTGTGGATCACAGCCTCCCTATGCTAATGAAATGGCAGAATAGAAGGCAGTCCCCAGTTACTAAAAAGAAATCATCACCACTGCCCTTTGGGCCATACAAGCAAAGGGACTACAGGAAAGGCAATGAAGCCCTAGAAACAAAACCTATTGAAAGTATGGCCATAAATGCCACAGGGCAGGGATCTTTTAAAAACAGTGTCACAATTGTACACAGTAAACCCTGCAGTTGACTTGGTTTGAAGATGTGGTCCCTGTATTGATAATCAATATGTTCCATTGTGACTGAGGAGACATATAAATGAATGCTTTCAGTTAGGATTGGATTAAAGGAAGCTGCAGGAGTGAGTGGGCTGTGTGGCAAATGCAGCTTCTTATCTAATTGAGCCACTTGCTTTTGAAAGAATCAAAGATGTCCCTAGTGGACATAACATGGGGTGTGCTAGAAGGATAAGGTTAAAAGAAAGGAGGCTAGAGGAGTTCAAGGCACTGTTTATTACTTTGAACATTTCTGAATAAAGGGAGGGTTAGCTTTTCAGTCAGGAGAATGCAGCAGTCTCGCTCCTGTCTGTACTGATTTGTAAGAGTGTCTCTCCCCTTAATCTTATTCTTTTTTCTTTAATCTGTATGTTTTATAAACCTTATCTTTTTTCTGACCCTACCTTTTGAGTTAATCCCTAGTGTCCTATATCTCTATGCCTGTCTAGGTCTATTCAGCTTTTAAAAGGCACTCAGCATTTCCCGTAGCACCACAGGGATCAGGAATGAGCGGTGTCCATCCTAAGGTCTTTCCCTTGTTTCTTCAGAAACCCTGTCTTCTGTATCCACAACCAAAAGGGTCATCACTGACACAAGTCTCTTGTGTTTCCTGAAAATTGAGATGAGGGATAGAGACACATAGAGAGATGAACGAGAAGTAAGAGAGAAAGGGAAAGGGAAAAGGAAAAGGAAAGAAGAAGGGAGAAAGGGATGAAGGAGGGGGAAGGAAGGAAGCAGGGAAGCAGGGAAGGAAGGGGAAAATAAAATTTCTCACAAGTTAAATGAGAGAACAAGTTAACAGCAATATTGAAAAAAAGTGGATACAAGCAGACACTGGAGGTTAAGACTTCCTGGAAACAGGATATGAGAGGTAGTGATAATATTTTTTTAGACATCTGGTAAATAACCAAGATGTATGCCTAGATTTTAATTTTTAAAATAAATATGGGAAATAGGCAAAAATTTCATGAAATATCACAATCATCTGAGAGACGAATGACAGACAAGAGATAAACAAAGTTCTGTGCAAACCAGAATCAGACACGTTTATTTCAAGACTGGAACTATGCTAGGATTTTGTCCTGTAAATAAGGGAATAGAATAGGCAAATGTTGCTACTAGAGTTCCTTCATAAATAAATTAATAAAGGTATGTTTCCTCCCTACTTATGTCCTTTTCTTAAGTTTTAAAAATAAATACTTTGCAGTTCAAAACAGCAGAGTAGATCCTCAGAGCTCCTCAGAGCTACGTATAGTCAGAAATTTTCTTCAGGGTTACAATCTTCTCAAGAAGTTCTTTCAAAGAATGAAACAGGCTTCATTATTTCCCTAAAAGTGCAACTATTAAATGACAAGATGCTCCTAAGAATAGCCACTTTTTTCTATAGCAAATTCACACGGAAGAAAAGAGGTTTGGATTCCAGGCTTATAACACACAGTTGTAAAGTTGGTTTTTTTCTGCTTTTATGTGAAAGGACTTCTAGTGTCTGTGATACCACTATGAAAGACTGACAGCACAATTTAGAAGAACAAGAATCAGAAACATGAATTTGGTAGGAAAAAAGAAATTTGTTTAGCTGATTGGAATCTAATTCATATCATAAGAGGTTATTTTTGTTGGATTTTTTTCCCCTAGTTTACTGGCTTGTCCTGATCTGTTTTTCCCTTATCTTTCCATTTATATATTCCTGTCTTGAAGACATTCTAGATAACAAGGATACAAATGCAAATCATCAGATTGAATACCATATAAAAACATTGTTTTCCACAATCTTTTGAACTTTTTAAACTTTATTTTCTTGTGGGGAAAACAAAACCAAACCAAACCAAAACCAAAAAAAACCAAACAAACAAAAAATGGTGGGGGAGGGGAGAGAGAATTCCTTCCCTGGTTCTGTTCCAAAAATCTGTGGAACATACATATTAGTGGCAAAGGGCATAATCTTTCCTTATATTCTGTGTATTGGACTACGGAGCCAAAATGGGCACAGAAGTTCACCATACTAATCAATTTTCAGTAATTGTGAAGGCAAAGGGGGCATTTGTGATTATGCTGGCAGAACATAACCTTTCCACAAAGACACCCATCAGTGAAATAGAGCACAGATCCAGAACGTGTCAAGGAGATGAGCTGTGGAGCAAATAATGCCATCTGTACTGCTTGTGATGTTCTTGGACCAAAGTATCAGAAAGTTGAAAATGAATGCCATGTTTATGTACTCAGAATACAGCCATGATTGATACCAAGCTACAGATATCAATGAGATTTTGTAATTTAGTGAAAACAGAATAATTTTGAGTGAGAAAATTTCATGCGCATTATCAGAAAGTTAATAGTAGTCTGCAGAATCACTCAAGCTATAACCTTCCCTTAGGCAAGGTGTCACCTATGGAAGAGAAAATAAATATTTAAAAATGAGTTCAGTAGATTCCCCCATTTAGAAATTTGTGGTGTTCACCATTTGCAGAGGAGGATTTTTCAGGAAATAGGCCATTATGGGTCAGTTTTAATCTCATCAGGAATGCCTGTGACACCTGACATATATCTCTCAGATACTGTGGCTGTCCCATCCCTGAAAGTGTTCAAGGCCAGGTTGGATGGGGCTCTGAGCAACCTGGGATAATGGAAGGTGTCCCTGCCCATGGCAGTGGGTTTGGACCTAGATGATACATAAGGTCTCTTTCAACCCAAGTCACTCTATGATGATTCTATGATGATGATTACAGTTTTTGAGGAAAACCAATTCCACATCTTCAAAAGGAAAAAACACCAGAATTTGAGTCATGTCCATTTTACAACTTGTTCTGGATTAAGGGTATGAAAGATTAATGTGTGTGACTGTGAGTATGTAGGAGAAGGGAATACAGGTGACCTTGCCCCTGATAAGTAACAGCTGTGTTAATTCCCCAATTCACCCTTGCCCCTGACGAGCCACAGCTATATCCAGTAAAGATAAGTGTGATAAAAGGGAGCGGGTTGGGGGGGAAGAAATCATGAACCTTGGGGAAGAGGGAATGAGAGGATTATGAAGAAGAAGGATCCTGAGCAGAGAGAATCACTGCTGTGAGATCATTCTGGGTCTGCAGTCAGAGCCTGTTGTTGGAACCTGCAGCCACAGTCTAGCTGGGTAAAAGCTTGCAGTCAGGGTCTGCAAACTAATCCCTGCAGTCATAGCTTAGCAGGAAATAACCAGCAGTCAGAGGCTGCAAGGGAAACCTACAGCCGGAGCTTGCTGCAGCCAGAGTCAGTGAACAGTTGGAGTCAGGGTGGCTGAGCTGTAAAGAGGAATAAACCAGGACCCTTTTCATGCTGTGATAAACAAGAAGTCTGTGTCCCAGCTCATTTCTACCCTCTAACAAGAGAGCTGCTGCAGCATGATTACACTCATTGAATTCACAGGGAAAAAGCTACTAAAGCCTGTGCCAATTTCCATGCCATGGCCACTCAAGGCAGGAAGGTAATTTTGAATTTCTCTGGTGATGTAATTTCAATCATTACAATTAGATAGACAATTACTAACTACCAAAAATTATAACTTACTTAGCAGCTACTCAATACTTCAGTGTTTTCATTTCAAAATACCTTTTTTTGGTCTCCATAAGGGCATTAAGATAAACTTAATGCAGACCATGTTAACATAGTCATAGTCAGCTCCTACTTACATTATCAGGAATTTTTCTCTTAGCCTGAAAGAGAAACAGGTTGGTCCTGCAGTCCAGTCTATTATTATTGTGAAAAATTAGCAAAATTAATTCTAGTAATCACTGCTTCAATATTAAGTTAATCAATATTTTCTGATCATTTCAGAATTGGATCTCTTTCCATCATTTTTCCAGTATCATAAAACAAACTTCCTTTGCCCTGACTCTTCTCAGTATCAATCAACTATTTGTAAATTAATAATTTCCACTAAATTTTATGTCTCCCTTTTTATTTTATTAAGCTCCCTACTCAAGAACTCAAGAAGAGTTGTAAAGGAAAAGTCAAAGAAAATTGTAAGGGGAGAAATATACAAACAAACAGTTTGGAATTTTTCAAAGTGAAAGTGCACACCTGTAATTGTATTCATTGTCACTAAACAATACTACATGAGGCATATTTAAGTCTCTATGCTTGTTGATTTTAGTCTGTTAAGATCATTTATTCTTCTGTCATAATGTGCTTCTCAAAATTATCTGTCTCCTTCTATTTCTTCTTATTCTTCTCTCCTTAAACTTCATTATCTTAGAAATGGTGAGAAAAGCTTAATTGTTATTTTCCCAGGAAAGTAGCAGTTAGTAAATACAGGTATTTCTGTAAATAAATTCCCCTATATATATGTATATCTCTGTATGAGGTAGCTTTTTAATAAACTTATCACAGAATTCATATTTTAATTCAATTTTATTTCATATCACAGAAACTGAAATTAGTTCCTATAGATTATATGATAAAGGAGGTATTAATAGAGCTGGGATAGAGAAACATAAGGAATTCAGCAAAACTTTTGCATATAACATCTCCATTTGTAGTATGGACTAAAGCTTTGATCTAATATTTATACCTCTGTGAGACACAAAAAAGTGTTTGTGTTTGCAGAGCCAGTAGGTAGCTTCTGACTGCAGAAGATTGATCTCAACAGGAAGGTAGCTTTTAGACACAAAACCTAATCCTGATAGCAAATTTACCTCTAGTGAAGAATCCTTTAGTAAGATGCATTCAAACCAAATAACTCTTATTTCAAAGACATGTTCATATTTTCCAGTCTTATTTTGTCTAACAAAGATTCCAGTTATATTTTTCTGGTTAGGTTGAAGAATGCACTATTGAACCTTGTTCACCAAACAGACATTGACTCCCTAATCTTCTCTTTGATAAATACATGGAACTAATTAACTCCTTCCTTATAGCATGTTTTACAGTTCACTAATCATTTCCATACCTCTTCTCTAAATCTTCTCCCATTTTATAACACTCTTCACTAAATATCAGAAATGATCCTGATACAGAGGGGTCAGTGCAAAACCCAACAATACAGTAATTTAATCTCTCTATAACTTCTCGTATCCTCTTGTGGATTCATGTAGTGGTCTCATTAACCTTTTTGCCACAGTGTTATCTTTAGCAGCTCATTTTCCTCAGATTAACTCCCATGACCTCTACGTCCTTTCCACACTCCCTTCTCCCATGAACATATTTCCAGTCCTTTATGTCTAACTGAATTTTTTTGTCTGGCCTCTGAATATGCATTGGGCAATACTGGGAAATAATTTTCTTTTACCACAGCTCCAAGCAATCAAAGTGCCCAAATTTTCATAAGCTATTTTCTTTATTATTTATATCTTCCCCTAGATTTTTTTTTTCAGTCAGAAGCTTTAGTAGTACAATTCTGCATTTTCCGATTTGTGATAATGCATGTGTAGTGAAAAATGGATCTTACTGGGGCTTCCCTGAGAGGATCACTGCTTCCTAATAATTCCCATTTACAACTTGGGGTGGGTTGAGCTTGGCTGGTGACAGGTGCCCACCAAGCCACTCTCTCACACCCCACTCTCAGCAGGAAAGGAGGAGAAAATAAGATGAAAAACTAGTGGTTTGAGATAAAGGCAGTTTAATGAAATAAAGCAAGGCCTGAGTGTAGATGCTTTTCTTTTTTTTAATGAATATTTATTTTCTCCTTCCCATCAGCAGGTGATGCCCAGCTGCTTCCTGGGAAGCAGGGATTTGGTACCCATAATGTTGCTTCAGAAGAGAAAAGAGTGAAATAATGAAAGCTTCCCACCTTCTTTCTCTTAACTTTTATTGCCGAGCATGACATCATATGGTACAAAACATCCCTCTGGGTCAGCCTGTCCCAGCTGTGCCCCCTCCATGCTCTCACCCAGCCCCAGCCTGCCAGCCTTCAGTGGGAGAGAGTGGAGAAACAGCCTCGATGCTGTGTCAGCACAGCTCAGCCTTGTCCCAAACATTGCTGTGTCACCAACACCTTTGCACTACAAAACCACAGCCCAGCACTGTGAGGGGAAAGGTAACTCCACCCCAGCAAGACTCCATGCACAACTGCATTTTGAAACTTTACTTTTTAACGTACTTATTAACCCATTGAATTTTCATCACTCTTCCTAGGTGTTGAAATATTGCTCTGTACCAAATCAAATGCCCTGGAGATGTCTAACTATATTAAACAGATTCTTCAATCAAATTTTTAATTTCATAAAAATGTAGCAAGCTGTATTAACAAATTTTATTAGCATGTACTGATGCTGATTGGCAACAATTAAAGTAACCTCTTTTAACTCTTTATTAATTTGAACTGTATCAACCATTTCACTCTTCCTCCCGAGATCAATGGCAAACAGGCTCATAATTATCCTCTGTAACTCCCCCAAATATTGATGCATTTATTTTTTTCCAAACCTCTTTGAGGTTATTTTTTAGGTTAAGGTTTCCAAGACTTGTGGAAAACAAGCACAAGTACTCCAGAGAGGGACTCAAACATCACTTTCACAATTCCTCAGTGGGAACAGTTAAATTCGGCTAAATAAAATGTATGTAATGTATGTCTGGTATGCAGCAGCTTTCCTGTTAAAAAATAAAATATATTGGTAGAGAATAATATATTAATATGGTAATGAGCCATTCAATTTTTTCCAGAGAAAGCCAAATGACTCATGATAACCACTATCCTGCATTCAGCCAGGATTAAATGTGAAGGGAGAAAAAGATGCACATTTTTGTCTTAATCTGTGCAAGGCTCTAGCAATAAGAACTATTTTCTACTTTTGCCTTACAAGAATGGATAAAACAAGAAAGGTTTTTGACTCTGTATCTCCCTTCCATGTCCACACAACAATATATTTCCCATTAATATAAATGAGGATTACAAGAACATGAGTGGGGGTGACTATGTCAGTAAGCAAATAAATTGCCATTTGACTGGGTATAAATTTCAGAATATAGGTGATTCAACTTCTATTAGTTATCCAGCCTGTAACCCAGGCTGCCCACATTTATTTACTGAAAGAAACAGAAAGTTATTAGCTGGCACAGATCCTTCTCCATTAGGGCTGGAGCTAGACTATCTATTCTCACTTACTGCTTCTGAGTCACTATCAGATTCTGTTACTGAGGAAGAATTTTAATGATTGTTTATTTGCTCTTGATTTATAGACACCACTAGCAGCATTACTTTCTGCGAGTTTCCTAATTGCTCAAAGGTTTGGGTGTTTGTATGCTGATGAACAGAACTAAATTGGCAGCTAGATGTTCTGTAGTTTATTCCTAATATATGTTCATTCTGCGTTTACTAGAAGAGTGCAACCCACCAAACATGCATTTACCTTCGTAATTCCCATATTAACATGGTGATAAGCACTTCCACATTTCCTCACACCACTAAATTTCCATTCCTCTAACACTTGGGCTACAACTATTTTCAGCAATACTGCGAACCTGCCCCAGCTGTCCAGTCTACAGAAGAGTTTTATAAAGGTATTTGGCTGCAGACACTTTCTTTTCAGCTCAAGCTGCAGAGATTTCTGGTTTTGAGCTCAAAATGTTCCTGGACTAAATCTGAAATGACAACTAAAGTGACAGCTGCCATTGTGTGACCGTGCCAGCAGAGTCTGAGGCAGTGATTCTCACATGAACTAATGGGAAACCCAACAGGACTCAGCCCTGGTGAGCTTCCACTGATACCAAGTCTGCCACAGTAGAAATATGGACCATAGGTCTCCACCACCACCTCTCTCTGAGTATGGACCTTGTCTATCCCCTTTTCCAACAAGAGAAAATTTCTACATTGATTATTCAATGGTTATAACCATTCTACATAGAATATATCTGGACCAACTGGTGGGCTGCAGCTGAAAATTAATGAATTAGGGCAGGCATGCATTGGTGTAAAATGTGCAACGTTACAGAGCTTTTCCATGTATCTGTGCTTTGTCTAATGAATGCAGAAAAATTGTCAGTTATTCTGAAATGAAATTCTGACCCCATAGAACTGAGCCAAAAAGCATTTTTTGATTAAAGGTAGCCTTGACTGTTATCAGAGGGATCAGTGAATTTATTCCAGCTTTGTAAATGTCATGTCCTGTTCAGACCACATAGGAAGCCACCCATCACCCTGCCTGAAACAGGCCTTGTAGTAACAGAACATGGGGTAGAAAGCACAGCACTTAATTTTGTGTGTTAAGTAGCTGCAGTAAAAAAATCACTAATCTTAAATCAAGGTTATTCTTCCAACTTGCTCTTAGTACCTCCAAAGATAGATATTGAATACCTTTGCACTAACACAATGCCATATACAAATTCACAACTATGTCAAGTAACAATATGGAGAACTTTTTTCCTGTCTTTATAAGGTTCAAAAACAATCAGAAAAATAAAATAAAAAAATTCAATGTAAACTTGAGGGCTGACAGCCAAGTAGTTACTTAGCAAATTGAAATAAATTATGTGGAAAATGAAAGAAGAAATTCAACAGAAAAAAACTATAAATATATCCTATATTTCAGTCATTGAAATGCAGTCTTGTGTAAGTCATTCACCAAGGACTAGCACTCAGCTGCTATTCCCATTTCAGAATTCAGAAAAATTGTTGTAGAGCAATTAAGTTATTTCTAGAGAAAAGAAATTTCAAGCAATGCTTTTCTGGCTCTATTCCTATGCTTTGGCAAAACCTTTCTAATCTATTTTACCTGAATTATAAATATAAAAATATTACATCATCCTTATATGCAGCATCATTACTGGCACATAGAGTTAAAACTGTATACTTATTCATTTTATTTACTCTATACTTATTCATTCAGCCATTTTATATCACTAATGTAAATTATATTTATAGGATGTCATCATTAAGATAAAATATTCACATAAACTGATTACATATGTCTGCTTAATAAAGGCATTAAAGTTTGCTACCAGAACGTTTTGAATATCTTTAAAATTATTTGAGCCAAAACATGGAAATACTGCAAATCCTTTCTGCCTTGTTTCTTTTTTTTTTTTAATTCACCTATTCAGTTACTTCTATTATGTTGCCTTATTTGTAGGGACAGGTTGAAACAGATGGAATTTGCTACAAATCACATTAAGGAAAAAAAAGAAAATTTAAAAAAAAAATCACAAACAAACAAAACAAAAACCAATCAAAACAAACAAAAAACCACAACAAAAAACTCCCAATGCTACAGAAATGAGCTCACCAGCCCCAAAGGAATTATGTGGCTAAGGTCCCTCCGCTATTGACATTTTAGAAGGTAATTCAGCCAATTCTTAGTGTCATGTCAGAGGAAAAGTGCCCTCTTCTGAAGCACTTATAGGGAATTAAATAGAAGGAACATTTGACAGCCTTCTGATTATACTATATCATGTTCAAAATAAACCCCAAATATTTAAATTTGTAAGCCTCCACAATGAATTTCTACAAGTTGTATGTCAGATACAGCAATTGGTGAGATAAGCAGAAACATATAAATAGGTATTGTGCAAAATGAGAGTGGAGAGATACAGAGTGAATAAAATGCAAAGAGACTTTTCAGCACTATCAAGAACCCCACCCTAAACCTCTTCTCCACATGACAGTGGCAACAGGGGAGCAGATGACAAAAGTGCTAATGGAATAAGGAGATATATCACAAACCTCTGGAAGTTGGGTCAGGAATCTGCATTATAGCCAGGTTATTGTGACAGTTCATATGAAACACCAAGGTATGTGCCAGACTTTATCAAGTGAAGTGAACTGGTTCCTGAGCTGCTCNAATCATTCAAATTGGCATCAAAGGAAAACTTGCTTTGTTTTTGTTTTTCCAGGAATCTCTCACTTTTTCCAGGAATCTGCACACACACACACAGACACACACATTATATTGTAGCTGATCTGGGCAGAGACTTGCATAATATACAGTGTAGACATCAAATTCCAGTCAGGTGCAGGAAAAGAAAGGAAAGAAAGACGTAAAATACAAAATACAAAATACCAAAATACAAAAAAGATCATGATGTCACATCAGAAAAAAAAGACCTGAAGAGAACTCAAGCAGTACTGAACATTTGAAGATAACTGAAGAATTACTGCAAGCTCTGACCAACATACATTGGTTTTCTTGGCTTCCACCATGAAGCAAATATATGACAGTGATTCACCATTCTGTGTGGAGAACATAGGGGCACACAAGGGAAAACATGGTCTTTAAAGGAATGAAAACTGAATAAGGTGGGAAATTTAAACAAAGTTTGGACTTTTTGACTACATTGGTAATAAAAAAAGTAAATAATAATAATAAATATAGATTTATCCCGTTAAAACATACTTGGACTTCAGCTAGGTCACCACTCTAATTACATGCTAGTAAGACAAGCTGTTTAAATTGATACCATGCTATAAGATGAACTATTTCAAAAAACATCTTTTGGAAGCCATTTTAAAAACTCCTAAAATACAACACTTTTCTAAACTTGAAAGTTATTTATGGAAGACAATAGAAGCGGGCTGTAGCCAGTTTATAGTAACTCCCTTTCTTGCACAGAAACAGATTATTTTGACCAATATATATACATACGCTCATGAATAATTCCTGCATAATTCAGATTCCCAACAAAAAAAAATAGTAAAAATGGTGGTGTGTCAAACATGATGCAGTGCACCAAGTTAAACATATTAAAAATCAGAACGTAAATTATGATTAACTTTGTAAAAGATGGAGTTGACGCAGTCTTAAAGCTTATGATATAACCAGAACAAAACCTGGCCATTTGCTTTTGGTGTTGTGCTTGTCCTCTATGCTGGTATACTGAGCTGCTTTACTGGCTAGCTTTCTCTCTGGTCAGCACACAAGCAGTACAGTCTTGTACCTTTTAGGTTTGGCGGGTCTGAACCTCAGGCTGGAGCGTGGTAAACGGAGTGGAAGAAAAGGATGGACTCTCACGTGGGTTTCACTAGGCTTTATTCCACCCAGAGGACTGCTCATGAGCAGAGTGAGCACTGGCCCTCTGCTCTCACCTTAAGTACCCCTGGGACATACACTGAGCAGGGGAGTACCTAGAACCAATCCAGGAGGGGGTGAGGGTGTGACCCAGAACAGGGACACACAACAGAAAAATGAAAGAAGGTGGGAACCTGAGAACTTTGCCAAATCACTGAGCATCTTCACCACAATCTTCCAGGTTTTTACAAGGTGATTGACATGATCCATCACCAAGGAAAGACCACAGGGGGTTTGGGATAGGAGTGCAGGGATAAACCATTATAAAACGAATAACAGAAACATACAGAATTTTGGAAACCCCAAAATGCACATTGCAACAGTCCTCAAATATAAAAAAGGCTTTCCAAGCACCAAGTCCTCACCAAGCTTCCATTCCTGTCCGCTTGCATGGGTATCACCATCATCATATGCTTGACAGGTTGGGCTTCATCTTGATGCCTTGGGAAGGCTGCCTGATACAGAGACTGAACAGAGCTAGAGAATAAAGTAGATATGTATTGAAAGGCCTTTAAGGGTACATCTTGGGCAGGACAGGAGTCTGACCAGGGCTACAGGCAAGGCGAATTTAAATGGTCACAAAATGGACGACTGGTCATGAGGTCTTACTCTTTTGTAAGTTCTGGTCCATTTGCATATTGTGGTTTAATTGTCCAATACAGCTTCAGATTGTGAAGTCTCATCCTTCTTGTTTTCTTTCTTCAGTCCACTGTTGCAGGCCTGAAAGTCGTACTCGTTGTCCTTGGTCTTCAGCAGGCAAAGGATTTGTTTTGTCTACCTACTCAATGAAGAGAGCTTACTAACACTTAATACGAGGCTCAGAACTACACCCCTAGGCAGCACAGAATCTGAAAAACATAAAAGTTAAAACTTAAGGCATCAATCTGACAAAGGTATCTGGAAAAAGGAAAAAAAGCTGATCACTGAAGTTATCTCCCATTGACTACAAAGGGACACTTAGGAGCATGCTTAAATTAGATATTAGCATTTTTATTGATCAAAATGAGTGTGATGAATCTCACATATGTGCGTGGCCCGCATTAGACTTAACTTCTTTCTGAGGTCAAAAATTAGTTTAAATATAAACAGTGCAATCTTTCTCCTTCCTTATTCTATCACTACACAAAGAAGAGATTATCAAAACATTTCACAGGTTCCTAAGCATGAGAGGCCTCAATGGTGCACAGATGGCCAAAGATGAGAATGTAGGTTTTTTCCTTCAGTCTTCACTTGATACAGCAGATGTTATTAGATGTCTAACACAATTATCATCAATGAAAAATGCATAAAAATTTGGGATGGAAAAGATAAAGCAGAGATCTAATTTTTCTTTGAGAAGCTGGACGTTTTTTAAACTGGCTGGTTGTGATGAAGTTCACCTGAGAGTAAGTAGACAACTGGCCTGAAGTGATCTTACTGCCCAGGGCAATTATTTTGAAATAATTGGACAGGTAAAATTTCAGAAAACAGAAAAAAAGCAATCATAGTTCTTACCTTTAAAAAAATGAAAAGAAGTGTAGATCCGTCAATCTCATTTCAATTACCAAGAAAAAACAATACTGGTTCAAGTATTCAAACATCTGGATGGGAACAAGGGGATATGAATCAGCCAATGCTGATTTGTCAAGAACAAATCAAGCCAAGCAACCGAGTTTTTTCCTATGACATGGTGACAGGCCTGTGTATTGAAAAGGAAAATATCTTTACTTTAGAAAAGTTTCTGACAGTGTCTTTTATGACATTTTTCTCTGCAATCCAGGGTCTTCCTGAAACTGCCATATGGTAGGGATACAACTGATTGGGATACTGTGCGTAAAGACAAACTGTTCAGCTGGAAGGATGCAAGAGTGAGGTCTGCTGGGGACTGATTTGAAGTCTAGGTCTATGGAAAACTTCCTATAATAAAAACTGCATGATGGAGTAGGGAATATAGTTGCTTTGTTTCCAGATGATTCAAAGCTGGGACAGGCGATGACGAGGTTAGAATTCAAACTGATTATTATAAATTGGAGAAATTGTCTGAAGTGGCTGGGATGCAATTTAATAAGGGCAAAAAATCAAAAGTTCTCCACTTAGGTAAGAGTAACCGTCTGCAAAATTATAGGATGAATAATAACAGTTCTTCTGAAAAAGGATGCATGTGCTATAGTGGAACATAAATTGGGCATGAGTCAGCTATGCAAGGCTATTTCAAAGACAAAATGGAAGCTTCACCCTGGAAGAGGATCATAGAGAAGAAAAAGAAAAAAATTCCTGTTTATTTCACTCAGCTGCTTTGTCTATGTATAGGATACCTGCAGGAGAAATGCTGACCAACTAAAGAGATAAGAATAATCAAAGGGTTATAAAACACAATCTTTGAGGACAACCAAAATGTGTTGTTTAGTGCAGATGAGTGGTGTCTGAAGAATACTTTTATGGTCTTCAAGTATTTTAAAACACTACTGCATAAAGAGCACATTCAAATAGGAAAGCTAGAAATCAGCCTAAAATGCAGCAACAAATATATATTATATATTAGAGGAAAGAATGTCAAATGTTCTTAAAGACTTGAATAAATTGCCTGGAGAAAATAAAGATTTTTCAAGACTGGAGATTTTAAAGAATTGGTGAGATAAAAATCTGTCAGGTTTAGGAAGAGCTGAACTTTCCCTGCAGGAAGAAGACATACTGGATAACATCTCAAGATCTCTTTGAGAAATGCGATTTTTCTGTAATTTTTATTGTGTTTGACTCCTGTAATAACAGAGACACATGGAAAATGAGAAGGGAGTTTTTCTAGTAACATGTATGGCAGATCTAGTTTACTTGTATGAATGTAAGACCTCTCAAAAATAAGTATTAATGAGAATATCACTTCTTTGTGTAAATACTCCTTATCTTACCTTATGTCCAAAACAGTCTCCATTTAAGTCCTGTTCAGTCCAGTGCACTGAAATTCCTGAAACAAAGTGACAAAACTTGCCACAGGCACATCTAAAAGAGAGAACAGCACCATGGAAGACCCAGAGGAGTTCTCTAAATTGCCTTAATAGGCTGAGATGGACAAGGATCCCAAATGAAACTGGTTGCATACATGCATTTGCCAGTAGCTGTCAGTATCTTAAAAGGAAAAAAGAGCAAAGGGGAAGTAAGAGCTCTAGTTGCTCTTGACATGATTTCATTTAACTTGCTAGGTCTCTGACCTTTCAGCACTGGTGAAAATAAAAGTGTAAATGTAACACTGAGTAGGGGAAATTCATGCAAATAATAACCTTTAAAGCCACCACGTGTGACTTCTTTTCTTTTTTTTTAAAGGAGAGAAATCTGATGATCCAATTATGCAAGTCATTAGGAAAACAATGCTGAAATTTTGTGGCTAATGGGATTTAAAGTTATATTGACAATGAAAACCAATTATACTTTAAAAACTTTTTTTTCTCCATCTGCAATTGCATTATTTTAATGAAATAGCATGCTAAACCTCAAGTAGCCAAAAGAATGTTCATTATGAAAATAGTTGAGTTAACAAAGAACCCCTCTTTTTCCATGATCTCATAATTTCACAAGCCTGAATAGAGGCAAAAAATCATACATTTTGCATCTAAATTGTTTGATGATGTAAATATAGAAACCTTTGAACTTTTCAGAACTCCTGCTTTAGAGTAAAATTTAGAGAAACTTTCTTAAGAAGTTCAGTGGAACAAGAGCTCAACCACAGGATGAAAGTAATTCCAAGGCTTGGGAATATTTAGATAATGACCCAAATCTTCCAGGTCAGAACCAATTCTAGTTTAACACATTATAACTTTTCCACTTTAATTGATTTTTCCACTATCTATTTATCTTTCTAATTGGATAGTAAGGTACTAGGTTAAAAAAGACCCCTCTGCAAAATCCAAGCAGTCCATGTAAGAAATTTCAGTAAGTGAAAGGGCCGATGGGAAATTTTTCAAGGTTACTAGATAATTAATAAGAGTCACAGAACTAAGAAAAAGTTTTAGTCAGTTGCTAGTGACATCAGGCTAAGGGCAGAATAAAACTGTGATATCCTGAAACATATTCCTTTCTGCAAGCAGGTTTTAGGTTTTAATGAGTTGAATACATAGAGAATAAAAGAATCATAAAATCACAGAGTGACTTGGGTTGGAAGGAACTTTAAAGATCAGCTAGTTCCAACTCCCCTGCCCAAGTGGCCCAACTTTCTCTTGAAGGCCTGGTTTATCAAGAACCCTGTCAAGCCAAGTCTTGAACAACAAGAGAAACAACAATTTCCAGCAGGATTGATTCTACCACTTTTCTCGACAAATGACTCCAATATTAAATCTTTCCCAAGATGAAGTTTTCTTATTTCCTTAGTGAATTTCCCTTAAAGCAACTTGTGCCTGATACTTTTTGTACTGTCAGCATGCACTCTTGTGAAGAAAATGCCTCCATCTTCCACATAACTACCTTTCAGGTATTGGGAAATCATGATTAGATATCCCTGGAGCCTCCTGCTTTTTGGACTAAATCCTATTTATTTATGCTTTCTTCATATGTCAAACCCACCAACCCTCCAATCCTCATGCTGGCCATTTAGTAGATCAGCTTTAATTTTTATAGTCTCCCTTGAACTGGAGAAACTCCAACGAGACATAATAGTTCAGGTATGGCCTAACAAGTCCCCAGATAGCATAATCCCATCCCTTGATGCTCAGGATATGCTCTTGCTAATTCATCCCTGGACAGTTTGCCTTCATTTTCCAAAGGAATGTGTCATGGGAGTGCTACAGCCTTGCCTTGATCAAGAGCTGAGTGCCTGAGTATAATAGACAGCAGGGCAGAGCAAACGAGTCCTAAGTGTAACAACTCTTCATTTGGGCATGGATGGATCAGCAGTGATGGGAGAACAGTATCTGAAACCACTGGAAAGGTGTAGCAAGGTATCAACATGGGCTGACTTGAATGGAAGTCTGTGATAATGTCTGGCTACACATACATAGACACACAAACACCTTCCAGGTAATAAAGGTCACAGAGAAACATTTTTACAGGGAGACCTGACACCACACACAGACAGGGGATGCCAGCTGGGACCATTACAGACCAGTGCTGAAACATCAGTCAGTAGGTCTCCTGCCTGAACTATTGCTCCTGCTCAGGTGTTGGACATACAGACCACATCAAGACAAGTCAAAGTGGCCTGATTGCTCTTTTCTTTACCTAACAATGTGCAAGAATCAAAAATCTTCCTAATTTGCCTTCAGCAGTTGTATTATATGAGTGAAAGAAGAGGTGTAGGCTTCTCTTCAGTGCAATTGCAATTCACTTTGCCAAACAAAAACTTCCTCTTAAAATGTGCTTATGTCTGCAGCAGTATCAAATATCTTACGCTATACTGTCTGGCATAAGATTTTGGCTGTGAAATTAGTCACTTGGCTTCAAATGTTCATAGGGCTAAATTTATTTGAAGGCAAAATAATCCGGAGCAATGTAAAATACAGAACAGTATTCATGCATTAAGAAAAAAACAAGTTTCCTGCTTGTCCATAGATCTTTTCTATGAATTTGGGCAAATTATTCATGTTTTTGTATGGCTATTCTCCCCCATTACCCCTTGAGCTGTATACTATACTGAAGTACTATGGAGCTGGAATTATCTTTAAATGAAAATAAGCGATGGTGCTGCTGCAGATATTGTAACCTGGTTCTGAAATACAAATGACAAATTGTAAATGAAGCCATACAAATCACAGGGGTCAAAAAACTCTTCCTTATTTTTAAGAATAGTATACAGAGAAACAAGTATTCAGCCAATCCACTGCTAATGAAAAAATTATAAAGCCACTGATAATTTGTCGGAAGTGACTTCCAGAGGTCACCTAGTCCAACCCTCTCCTTCTTATTGCACCACTTGACATAAAGTGGTCTCCTGTGTTAATAAACAAATTCCTCACCACAGCCTTTATTTTTTACTCCTGCACTGAAACCTGTATCACCTCAGAGACTTAGAAGATCTAAAAATGGATGAGGATTTAGTAGATCCAAGTAGTGCCCAAGTCTGTATGCAATGTGGTTCCTCCAGCAGCTGTAAGTTGTTAAAGATAGTTTTCCTCTGACATCAGAAGAAGTATTTCTAACAGTGTCTGGAAAGAATTCCATTTGCACAGACAGATTTTGTGATATTTGGTAGATCACATCCATTTTAGAGTATTTGTGCCAATTAATCTGCCTCCTAAATTTACCCCAATCATTTTGCATGGTAGGTATTGCTGTTGCCATGTGCAGATCGTTTCACTTATGATGTGAGAAAGATACAGCTGGAAGAACACAAAAAAAGTAAAGCTTCCTGAAAGTGGAAGGATTTGCTAAAATGATAAGGATCAAGTACAACCCAAGGGAAGACTGAAAATCAAACCAAAATATATGTGACAGATCAGGTCTCATAATGCATGACTGGGACATTATGGTGATCAGGACAGGGCCTGAAGCAGTTTTGAAGATAAAGGCAAAAAAGCCCAAACACACTCAGAGAACCTGGTAAACAGCTCACTTGAAAGACAATAAAAGCCAGATGCTGTCTGAAGATCCCATATTAAAAAGGCACTGACAAAGTGATGTACTAAACTTAGGGCTGCTCAGATTTTTCTCCAAGGGGGGTTTCCCGGCACACTAGGAAGGGAGAGGTGTGCCTTAAGCAATGTCTGCAATTTATCACAAAAAAATGCTTTGTTAGTGGTGTGGTTTTTATATAGGTCATTCACTGGACGCAACATCAGGGACCATCCTGCCAGTCTCTACCTACCTGAAATTACTTATTAGCAGCCAAATAAAACACTTATCTTTTTTCTAATTGACCCACATATTTAAATTACTTTTATACTTCTTTGCTTTAGAAATACAAGTATATATTTCTTCATTCCAGACTAGAATGTGAACCTAGATTCCACTGTAACAGCTATTTAAAATTCATATATTTTGATGGAAAAAAATAGGTGACAGCTGTTTTTAATATTCTTTTTAAGAGCATCTATAACAACAGCTGGAGAGCCATAGCAATTTTGCTAGCCAAGAGAAGTAGATTGGGTTGGCTATTTCAGTCTCATCATCTTCATCTTTGATTTTAATAAGATATTTTGAAATGGTTGATTTTACCCAAAGAGCTTGTAATAACTCAACTAGGTTTAAGTGTTCTCAATTCCTACTGAAATCAAAAGAATGTGGACATCTTCTAGAAAGTTTCAGAGTATTGAAGAATACAAACCAATAATTTTTGTATCATGTATTTACTGAGATCCTAGACTCCTTGCACAGAGGCATGGTCCAGGAGAAGAGAAACGTGAGCAAAGTTAGCAAGATCCAAGATATAAGCAATATTGTCTTTTTCCAGCAGCAAAACAAATTTAAGATTCCATTTTATGCTAAAAAGTCAGATCGATTTAATACTGCCTTAAAAATATTTTTGTTCCAGGACACTTAAAAACCTCATTAAGAAAGTTTAGGGGAAACAAACAAACAGAAAGAAACAAGCTCAGAATTTCTGAATCTGCCTGCAGTTTTTCCTTGAGCAGCATGACAGGATGTACAAGTTCAGTGCCACTAACAACAACTCAGTTCCCAACTCGTGTTAATTTAACTGCACAGTCAGCTTAAGCCCCACTGCCCAGCCAATGGCAGAATGAGTCCTAAACACAACTGCATGTGGCTGTATGGAAGAGGAAATACAGCATCTCTCCAGAGCAGCAATAAACACTGTTCAAGCTGAGTCTGCAAGGGCAGAAAAGATTAGCACAGGGGCATATGTTCTACCAACTAGATTCCATGCTTTTTGTGCACGTGGAAAATAGCAGGAGCTTTGCCCCCAAGGAGAAGAATTTTTAAAAAATGGCAAATGTATTTATTCTTTCATCTTTAACAGTATCCTGCCAATACATAAAGAGATTTTTTTTTTCAGCACATCCAAAGACAGGTAATAGCTGTGCTTCCACATTAAGCAACACCAGTACTTGTGCTGAATCTGTCTCTGGAAGTTCAATCCAACCCCGTGGGAATGCTATCCAAATCATGGGTTTCAGCAGCCTGTGTCAGTTCCCCAAAACAGCTTTGCAGAGAGCACAGTGCAGATGCAGGCACGAGCCAGAACTGAAAGGGTTGTGAGGGAATATCCTTTCATAGCCACTGTAGAGGAAAGGGATGCCTGAGATGGGAAAGGGTGCCAGGGCAACCCCTGCCTGCCCCTCTGAGGTTTTTCTGTGCTACCAAACAATAACATCAGTCGTCGAAAGCATAATAAAGTGATGCATAAGCAGTGTTGTGTAATACATTACAACTTCGTTCACTACTCTTTTTCTTCTGCATTTTGCTTTAATTCTTTTCTGAGGATCAATACCTGATCTGTGCTTTCACAGAACCTAATTAACCTTAGACCACATATGTAAAAACATATAAGCAGTTTTAAGTAACTCTAGCAAGCTTTCAAAGAAAGTAGCTTATACTCTCCAAGAGAAACTCATTTCTATTCCCAAAGCAAAGGAGCACATACAGTATTCAGAAGACAAATTTAAAGATGCTGTTCAGCAAATCTGTATTTATTGCTACTACTCAGGTATCTTCAAATGAAGGACTTCAGCACAAACACTTCAGGCTAGTGCACCTCTTACCTCTGGCAAGTCACATTTGAAGAGCACCTCTGGCTGGTGTTGAAAGCTCAGAAGTTAATTTACAGAAAACATTCTGTGGCCACTTGAGGCCATGAAACCTCCTTCCTCTAACTCCTGCATTTTATCTTCTCTCTGTTACAATCTGCCACGTAACAGTTGGGTTTCGCTATTACGTATTTGCTTTTGCAAATTATTATAAATTGTAACTGCTTTTGTAGACATAGTGCAAATTGTAATTGCTTTTGTGAACAGTACAACCAAAATTGTGCATGAAGCAAGGCTATCACAAGATGTAAGTGTGCTTGCAAAAGATATATCACAAGATATGACTGCTCTTGCAAAATGTATAACCAAGATAGCACAGGCACAGAAGATACCATAAAAGGAGAATACCAAGTCTAAAGTGGCATCAGAAGACCACCCCAGACTGCCTCCCTGAGGGACCCTCAGAGACTGTAGCTGTGGACTTAGGCAATGTTGTGGCAACCTGAGGTGGAGTGGTGGTAAAGGGGCTCTGAGAAATGTGCAAAGTCATTTGGGGCAGTAATGCAATGCAACAGTGCAAAGGATTGCTTGCTAAAAAACTGGGTGTGCCTCTGGCTGTTGCCACTCACTCAGTGCTGTTACTTTTGCTTTATTGAACTATATTATCCTTTATTAAACTCTTACAATTTTGAGGAGTGGGCTTTGTTTCTTACAGCTCCAAAGCCTGGTCAATAACTGAGTCTTTTATACTAACAACAGCACAGAAAGTTACTATGGCAGATACAGGGTTCAACCTTGGGGCCGTGGGGTTTTCAGGGATGATGGGTTGTGATGCCTCTCTCCTTCTCCTCCATATGTCCATCTTCCTCTAACTTAATGGAGACCCAATTTGGTCTTGTTAGGGGAACTATTTCCCATTCCTAGAGGACATCACTAGACTTTTCAAATTTCACCATAAAATGACATTAATTTCAACTCTTTCACCACTTGAGCAGAGGATACAGGCAGGGATTCATCTATAGTCACTTCTTCCCAGGGCTGAAGCAGAAAGGCAGTGTTATGGCTGGAATTCCACACAGAGAGGCATAAAGGAGAAGGCAGAGAAGGAGGTGCAGAGGATAGACACAGTAGAAAGAAGGTCCTGCTTCTTTTGGATGTGCCATAACAGAGTGCCAGAGAACATGAGAGTTGTTCAACAATAGCCCCAGTAGATTTCAATCCTTCCAGATTTTTAGACTGAAAATCCTATGCTAGAAACACAAACTAACTCAGGGAATTGCACAAATTCTTCCTTTGTGCTGCTTTCTCCTCCTCCAGGGTAAAAAAAAAAAAAGTCAAATGTTCACAGAAGATTGTTTGTGGGTTTCGTGCACATGTTCAATTTTTGGCGTATATATTATCCTCTATGTAAAAAATGCAACTTTGCCACACTTCAGTAAGAGAATATATACCAAATGAAATGGGAACTTATAATAACCTTCAAAATAAAACAAGAAGAGATATCATTTTGTTTGTCGATACAGAAAGAAAGAACTGAATATCTGCATGTAGGAAAGGCTTGTTCCTCTCCCAAACAGAAGGAAACTCCGTGCTGGGAAACAGGAATGGATATTTTATATACTCCAGCGCCATCTAGCCCAAGGAAATAAAACTCCACATTGAACAATGGCTGTTGAAGGACACTTTTTAGTGCTAAATGTTAAGTCCATAAATAATTTCTGACCCTGGATGAAACAGCTTTTGGCTTATTGTGTGACATTTTAATATTTTTTTCTACCCTATAAATGCAGCTGAGTAGTATAGAAACTCCTGTGAGAGCCATCTGCCATGGGAAATAACTGGCATATGCTATTTTCATTATTTCTCATGCAAACTGAAACTTGAGATAACCTGAAATTATGCAATAAATGAAAACCCAGGACACGTGCGTTCTGTGGGTGTTTTGGCAGAAATCTAAGAAATTAAATAACAGGAGACAGGAAAATAATAAAAAGCAAAATTCTAATAATGAAAGAAAGATCTTACCAGACTTCCCATTGTGAAAATTTGTTATAAGCAGAAAAATCTATAGTGTATTATATTATTTCTTTCCTTTTTTCTAGAAATGTCAAATGAATTTCTTCACTATTCAATACAAAGTTCTATTAACTTGCACCAGTTTGAACTTTATCTAAATTAAATATCTGGGTTTGGATACAAGCGATTTTAAATCCACTAGGGAAAAAAAGAAAGGCTTTCAAAATTCTAGAAAGCTTCTTCATGATGATGTTCAGTGTAGTCAATTCAAAATGTGATTGCAGGTCTTCTAAAATGTAAGTTTTCAAAGACCACATTGCTGATACTGTTCCACTGTTTTTCCTTCACAGTCTGTGTTCTGTAATTTTTTTAGGATTTCCAATTATAGCATGTGAGAATTCATTTTAATATAAAGTAAGGCCATGTCTACTTTCAAAATTTATCACAGAATGAATCATCCTGTTTATTGATTACAAGAAAGCTTACATAACTACTTTATCTTCCACTGTGTACACCTCAATTTTTCTAGGACAGACCTGTTTCTTCAAAGAGTGTACTTGAGCTAGAAAATTATCAGATGTCCTTTTTTTTTTTTTTTTTTTTTTTTTTTTTCAATTTTTGGTCTTTTTTTNTTTTTTTTTTTTTTTTTTTTTTTTTTAAAGCTTCAGGCATGCTTTTCCATGCAAAGGATAACCTAAACCCAGGTATGAGATGCATTCCATAGCAGTGTTAAAACGTGGTGCTCAGAGGGCTCTGAGAAAGCCAGCTCAGGAGTCAGAAACCATGTAGATCTACTAAAAAAGGCTTTTGAAGAGTCTAATACAAGTTTTTTTTCCGGTAATTCGGGGCTACCTCAGAGCTGTTTATGAAGACACACTGTAACTCTTCGGCTGTGGGATAAAAGCTTCTCTGCCAAGAAAAGACAGAGGGGTCGCTGCTGCATGAGTCCTTGACAGTAAGCACACCCACAGGACTTTTAAATACCATATTTCTAGCTTTTCCATAATATTACTAAAAACACACTGGTATACATATGAACCAGCACTGTTGAAAAACACTGATCAGAAGGCTAAAAGACAGTAAGAAGAATTCCAGCCACCAAAGGAAAGCCAAGCATGCATCAATTGGAGGGACAGGATTTCCTTCGTGGCCTTCAAGCTCATACCAACAGAAGTCTGTGCTCACCCACAAGAGCTTGGCACAAATGGAGATTCCCTGGGCATGAACTCTGACCCAGGAACCCACCCTGGAGCAGCAGTACCACGGTGTTTCACAATTATCCAGAGATATCTGTAAGCTTTTTTCCCTCAGTGCACACACAATGCTACCTGAGGACCTTTATCACACACACCTAGCCAGTCACAGGTCACTCCTCCCTTTTACTGTTGCTATCATTGCTAGCCCACTTCAGTTAATTAGAAGACAATGATCAAATATACCAACAGGTGTTTATTTACTTTTATTTGATAGTCAACATTTTGCCTTTTCAAGCTAGAAGTTGTTAAGATGTGTGGGGGGCATGTATAGGTGTGCATGTTTGTGTTTGTATGTTCGCAGAGCCAACCCATAATCAAAACAAGTCCTATAAATATCATCATATAATTTGCTGTATTGCTGTGCCTTTGATACCCTCCAGCAAAAGCATAAATCAATGTATGTGCAGCAATTACAAGGTACAAGTTAAACTTCTTAATAATTTTTGTTATTGCTACTTACAATGTTATCAAATAATTGCAATTAAAAAGGGTCATATTTTTTCTATCAAAAGTTGTCAATTTTAAGTACAAAGTCTTTATACCATCACTTATCAATTAGAAGTGCTGCATTCATACATAGTACTACTGTACTGTTAAATGTATATAATGTTATATTGGATGGAAAGGAAGGAGGAGCTCTATTTTGCATACACTCAATGTCTAATTAGGTTTCATAATTAGGCTTTTGACCCTGCTTTCAGCTGGGAGCCTGAATTAGCAATTGAATTTCTGTTGGGCAGGTGACCCTATTTGCAGTGTCACAGCCTGAGCTTGGAGAAACATTTCTTTGGGAGCCCTTGGCTCACAGTTATGTGTTCTACTTGTACTCACTACACCCTGGGAGAGTCAATTAGGGTAGGATCAAGTCCCTCTTTCACCAAACTCTCTCCTATAATTTCAGAGGCCTAATAAGGCATATCATCAGAAATAAGTTTCATAATATCACTGGGGAGAGGGAGGTGATTGTAAAGGGTTTCCAGGGAGAAAAGTCATCTATATAAATTGGTTCCTAACCTGAGACTAACAGTTTCTCCCTCTGGAGTCACAGAATCATAGAAAGGTTTGGTTGGAAGGGTCCTTGAAGATCATCTGGTCCCTTGCCATGGGCAGGGATACCTTCTACTAGACTAGAGTTCTTCAGAAGCATCTACTTTGCCTACTGACCACACAAGCAGTTTAAACATTTACCTCAGGAAGACTTACAGATTAGACATCTAAAACATATTATGAAGTCAGATCCCTGTGTGTGGTGGGTTCGAGTCTAGATTTTTTATCATCTTATTTTAATTCATCAGTCCTATAGGCTACCAGCATCTACTTTTCATCACTTTTGACATATTTACTCATTGAAAAACAGGCAGAAATAGGTGAAAAAGAGAGAAAAGATAAGACGAAGGCTGAATTTAAGTGACTGTCATGCATGAAAAATTGAACTTGCATTCTCAAGAGAGGCATCACCTCTGAATTTTGCCCTTAGAATTTACATTTTATCATGCTCATCAAGATCCAAAAAATTTTTCCCTTCTCTTCCCTTCCAAAACAACTCTAAACTTTGCAGCATAAAATATAGTATAGCCACCCAGGCACCAAGCATAATGAAATCTAGTAACAATAACTCAAATATGTGTCTCCTTGTCTGAGTCACTTTCGAGACATCCAGAAACATAAATATATGTTTTCCCTGAAAGGTAACAGTTTTCTCCCTTTTAATTTGAAATAAAATTCTGTCCCCATCTCCCAGGGAACTAAAGGTGACAATAAGAGCTTGACAATGTTCAGGAGATGTGCTTTTCACATTAACATTGCCAACAGCTGCACCATAAATACTGGGTATACAGAAAGTACATTCAATCATTATAGGAGGTGCAATTTAAAATCTGAAATTCATTCAAATAAATCAGTAAAAAGAGTTAAGGGGTCTAAGTCTCCAAAACCTAAAATGTACTGCTTTTGGGTTCCAGCTTTATTTGCTAGGAATTCTAAATTCTACTGGAGCAAAATATTCCACTTAATGTTCTGTAAACCATTTATGAAATATCAAGCTTTGTTCCAGTAATCTTTCCTTTTCCTGTGCTACCCCCTTGCCAGACGTCAAGGACTCAGAGCCAAATGTCTGTGAATTCATGGCTTATGAAGGGCAGGATTGGATGAGTGAAGGAAAATCATGCACAAAAGACAAATATATTACCCTCCCCCAACCTCCTCTCCTTTATCATCACCAACACACAGTTGCACACAGAGAGCTGGGAGCCAATGTGAGCATCTTGGAATAATTTGAGATATAGAACATGCTGTCAGACCTCTTGCATTCAGCCCTGGAGGTTCTCCATTCTGGTCCTGGGGATATTTGATATGATGGCATACAGTGCATGCTCTCTGCTAGGTTTAGTCAGCATATTGGAGACCCTAAAGAAGGGCTACAAGGATATTGATATCAGCCCTTGCCAAAGGCACCCTGTCTCTGAAATAATGCTTCAGTCCTGCTGGCACACACAGAAACTGCTCAAAAATCTGGAAGGGTGCCATGAACTGCAGTAGAGATTCAGGTCAACATTCTTTCTATCCTTACAGCCCCAGATGCTCAGTGAAAGAGTATAAGGAACACAGCAAGTATAGGATGAAAAACCTTTCAAAAAGCCAGCAGTGAAATCGTTGGAGAGTCCTGAGGCAGTATGTATCCAGGACACACATTTCGGAGGGCACAGTGAGCCAGCTGTCATTCCTGAGGTAGACCTGGTGACTATTCCATGAGCAGATGGGAAATGCCATGTTCTTTAGTGGACTGTTAACAAGGAAACAGCCTGAGACAACACTCAGTGAATTAAAATGCACTCTCTATTTCATAATAGGAGTCCGATCTTTACCACAAATATCAAAACCATTTCTATCAGTTTACCAGACCTACACATAAGACTTTTTACTTTAGCATCCCTATTCCTGAATGTCTCATTCAAGATAATTGAGGCAATTTCCCACTATCTCCTTTTACCAAAATTGGTTCCATTAAAAAGTGAAGATAAAGATGTGAGGAACAGAGGAATGTATGGAAACTGCTATAAAACATAACTGATTGATTTCTAGTTTCTTTAATAGACTGATCTAACATGTCTCATATGTCTATGTCTAACAGCAGCCTCATTAAAAAAAATGCATTTTCAAAGCTTAGCCCATTTTATGAGTCATAAATTTCAAGAATGACAACAGTTTCCCCACACACATCTTCTAGGCTGTCCTTATCAATAACTACCACGGGAAGTTCAAAAAAAGGAGTACAAGAACCAGGTGAAATACGGAAAAAACAGTTCCCAACTTCCTGCAGTCCCACAGCATCAGGAAAATCTATGCTGCAGTCACCACTCCATTCTCTTCGCTCTTGTAAAAGATACCATTAAGTTACATATTCACAAATATAGAACAAGCCCTATATCTTCAAAAACAAGCCACAGATTTTAAAAGTCACCTTGATGATTCTCCTGGATCACAGAAAACATGGATAAGGATTAAAGCAGAATGAAAACATTTTACAAATTGCCTCTGAAAGCAGTCCTTGGAAAAGTGCATTTGGAAATAAAAACAAAGTGTGAGGAATTTCTAATTCCTTATCTCCCACTCAGTGTTCCCTCTCATTGAAACTGTTGCATCCAAACACACACTTTGCCTCTACTGTCTGACATCCTCTTTCAGTTTCTCTGTGCAACTGAAAGGAATGTTCTTTCCATTTATTTTGGCCTTCAGAGCCTATTATTAAGTACCTTCTAAAGTCCCTTCCTTCCTGTACACAGAAATGTCTCTTTTATCCAAAAAATATACTTTTTTTTCAGTGGCACCCTGCCTCTCTGTAGGACTGTCATGGTTTAATCCCAGCCTGCAACTCGTCCCCTCACAGCAGCTTCCTCATTTACTTCCTGGCGGAATGGGGGAGACAATGGGAAGAGTAAATGTGAGAAAATCCCCTGATTGAGATAGAAACAGTTTAACAGGGAAAGGAAAACTCATGCACACAAGCAAAGCAAAACAAGCAATTAATTCACCCTTTCCCATGGGCCGGCAGGTGTGTAGCCATCCCCAGGAGAGCAGGGCCCCTTCACGTGTCACAGTGACTTGGCAAGACAAATCCCATCACTCGGAACATCCCCTCTTCCTTCTCCTTCCCTTCAGCTTTATCTGCTGAGCATGACACTACATGGTCTGGGATATCTCTGGGGTCAGCTGGGCTCAGCTGTCCCAGCTGTGTCCACCCCAAGTCCCCTCGCTGGTGGGGTGAGGTGCAGAAATGGCTCTGACTCTGTGGAAGCCCTGCCCAGCAATAATGAAAACATCTCTGTGTTATCAGCACTGTTTTCAGCACAAATCCCAAACAGCCCCGCAGCAGCTACTATGAAGAAAATTGTCTGCTTCAGACAAAACCAGCACTTTTCACAATATTTTCTATTTCTTAAGCAATTCTAAATGAATGAAATGAAAAACAGGCATATATAAGAAATTTAGGGTGCTTTCAACATAGCATACATGCTACTGCATTGTAAATGACCATTTTATGAAATGATGCAGTCCTATTTGATTTTGGTTGCAGCTAAAAGTAAAATAAAGCCATTTCCTGGTTGATTTCAGTTGGAATTGGAGATAGTTTTTCAATATGACCCTCGGCAGTGCTCAAAAAAGTGGGGAAAAGAGGCAGATAAGGCACTGAATGAAATAAATGGATCCAATCTGAACTCAGTTACTTCATAAGTTGATAGCACAGTGGAAAGGCAATGCACAACCAGTAACTTCTGCCATAAGAAACTTAATGATGGATGAAAATGAAAAATGTCAGGATGCCTATTTATCTATGAGAATTAGAATCCTTTAAACAAGTTATGAATGAAAGACATGTAGCTAAACTGGATTTTAAGCCAATTAGAAATGAATGAAAAATCTAATTTAAATGGCCATCATCTTTCACTAATATTAGAAAAACAATATTTTCTACATTTTATTGGAGCTGAAAAATTTATTGTGACACCTGAACAGGACAGCTATTTTATACTAAAAGACAGTTTCCTCTGCTTAGCATAGTCAAACCCAACACTCAATTTTGAATTTTATTTCCTGTTGGTGAATCACTCATAATTTTAAATTGTTCTTATTACATTCAACTACAATGGATGGATTAAAAAAACTTATTGGCATAATCAACAAAAATAGTTTGGACTTTGCTGCACCATTATATCTAGTACAATTCTGTCTAATAATAATAAAAAAGAAACTGTTAATCTGTGTGATGCATGTCAGCAATAAGGTTCTGGACTCCTCTGCACCTCTGAAAAATTACATATCATATTTTGGCTATGTAATTGAGTTCAGATCTAGACTGGTACATCTAAATTACAAGTTTTGGACATCAGTTGGCCATTATATTGTGCCAGTCCTAAGACTTACATTGCCATGTCCTCTAAAAAGCCTCAGGCGCGACAAAATTCAGGTTATGAACTTCTTTTTCTCCATTCCCACACATATTCATGAAGAGCACAGTAGAGAGAAGCAAAAGAACCTGTGAAGTCAAAGACTGTCACCTCCTGGCCTGCACAGAGGTGGCTGTCCTCTTCAAGGGCCAGCAAGAAGATTATGGCTGTATACTGCAGCCACTACACACAACAGCAAAGTAACAAGTCCTTAAACCTCTGCTGATCCAAAGATTGGAGTTCAGTGCAGGACATCAAACAGAGAGGTAAGAGGCAGCCTTATCTCTTCATCTCTCTGCGGGTGGACACTTATGGAAGGTATTCCATAAGCAGCAGCAAAGTGATTGTAGAGTCATACTTCCCTGTTACAGTGATAGAACAAGGGGAAAGTTTTTAAACTTAAAGAGGAAAGATTTAGATTGATGTTGGGAAGACAAACAGGGACTGTTGAGCCACTGAAACAAGTTTCTCAGAGAAGATGAGGATGCCCCATCCCTGGAAATGTTCAAGGCAAGGTTGGATGGGGCTTTGAGCATCCTGGTGTAGGGGAAGGTGTCCCTGCCCATGGCAGGGGTGTTGAAACAAGTTGACCTTTAAGGTCGCTTTCAACTCAACTCTTTCTATGATCACCTAATGCTGCTCAAACTTATGTTATTATGGGGGTTTCTGTGACAAAAACGAGAGCAGAGAAATGTCCTTCTGCATCAAAACTGACACACTGCCTTCCTTAGAAGCTGTTATTGTACATTAAAAGCAAAAATGATGCCAGTAATGAGATTTCTGATCCACAATTAAAAAGGTTTTCAGTATAACAGTACACTGAATTGTTCTAAGGTCAAGAAGGCACTGCAAGATTTATTAACTGGATCTGACCATGGCTTTGTTTTTTGCCAAAAAGCTTATACAATAAACAATCTTTCTTTCCTCCATTGGGTCTGATATGATAAATTTTAATGGACACAGAAAGACCCATATTATGCTATCCTCAGTATCTGCAATATCATTTAACAGAAGAACAGGTGAATCTGTTTGAGAGTAATAGGAAAATAATTATTTTTTTTTCAAATAGGAATTCCAAAGCATAGTCATTAAATAAAATTAAAATTTTGTTTGAACAATTTATGCTGTCACCCAAAAGAAAATTTCATATTTCCAGTCCTCAGTCACTATCAATTTTTTCCTCACAAAGTTAAAAAGTATGCATTTTCCTTCTGAAAGGAAATACAAAAGCAAAACCTTGCAAGAATACTGCCATTTGAGCAATTGTGTAAAAATTGCTTTTCCCATTCAAAACATAAGCTTACATTAGAACTGAATGGCATCCTTCAACAGGAATGACAAAGTGTTTTATTTTAATTCCAAATACGTAGTTCTTCACTATCATCAATTTGCTAGCATGGCACTTCCTTGTTTTCTACTGAGGACTTCTAACCCTGCACTAGGAGCACTTTTCTGGAATAATTACTAAGACTTCTAGTCCTTGAAGAAGCTGTATGGGAGTTAAAAAGAAAACAGAATAAAAATTCTAAAAATACTGAAAATCTTCCAGAAAGTTCTTATTACCCAAAGGTTAGCCATTGTTTCCCCACTTCAGTTTTTCAGAATGATGTTGAAGGAATAGATGGTCCACTATACAGTCTCTTAACATGCCAGATATTGATAACTTCTGAAAAGATCTTTGAAAGTTTGATGCTTATGCAGCTTTCATTACCAGCATCCAAGTCTCATGGTGTTCAGTAGTTTGTTCCCTGGTAGGCAGGGCTGGTCTGCAGGACAGGGGACAATTGCTGGAGATCCAGACTACAGAGCACAGTCAGGGGGTAAGAGGGTCCAAGAGGAGGAAAGGACAAGCCAAAATCCAGCTTTTATTGATGGCCTCCAAAACCACAATGCTGCCTTTGTCAAACAGTACAGAAAACAGCATGACCCACTTGTGGGTCTTTGTGAACACAACAGAAGGAAGGAAACAGCCCAAGGGCAGAGAGACAAGGACCCTCACAACAGCAATTGTTTTTCAATTATTTCAGGTTCCAATCATTTTTCAATTGTTCAGGTTCCTATCGATGTTTGAAAACAAACAAAAACAAAATTAAAGAATCAAGAGACATGGAGAAAAAGCAAAAATCAAAAAGTTTGGTAGATATGCAGAAGGTCCACTGATGTGTTACCCAGATTCATGCTTGGTGCTCTGCCACCTGCCATAGGTTGACTGTTCACAACTTCTGAAAAGAACCCCTCTAATTGCTCTCATATGCAGGACCACAATAAATGTTGGTTTAGATGAACTTGGGGCTTTCAGTTGATGTGAAACTTCCTTGTAGAGAACTTCATTATCTACCGGTGCAAACTCACAGACCGGAACACGTAGAAGCTCTTCCAAAGTCCTACAAGTAGAAGGTTAAATCATGGTTGGACAAAGCAGTACTTGCTCTCCGTGATTCCTTGGCAGCTGGAGAGCACTACAGTAACATCTCCACTTCTTAACCTCTTTACTAATTTTAAACTGCTCCAGAATCACAGTTGTGAGACAGGAAAAAGGCTACAGAAAAATGGATCTCCATTTATCCTTCTTGAGCAGCACTGGAATCACATTACTATTGAGCTGTTTTTCTAACATCATCAGGAGTTTTAAACCATTCCCCTGATCACCAATTCTGTTGCACTGAGCACTGCAGAATACACTTAACATATGCAAGGCTAATTAAAACAAAATTCTAATTAGTACCTTTCTGATTTTGAATCCATACAGCATCATATATTGAGAATTAATTTTTTAAAAAAATTAATTATGCATTAGTATTTGTCTCAGGTTATCACCAGACAATCTATGTAAAATATGCTATCTGGTTAAAGATAGGTCGCCTATTAATTAAGAACATTGTGACCAAACTAATGGATGGAGGTCTTAGTAATTCATAATAACAGCATTAATGAGAGCCATGACTTGCATTAAAAAAAAAAAGTATTAATGTGTACTTTGAAAAAATAATGGTATTAGAGAATCATCCTTTTACTCTCATCAAGCCTGAACCTTGTCATAAACACAGGTTCTCTCTTTTTAGGAAAACATATTACCAGCTACATTCTTTTCTTGATTCATAAAGACCTACATTCTCAGCCTAGCACCTTTAGAGGAGGGAACATGACCTGTTTTATTTCTCAAGTTCTATCACTTATGTTTATTTGTAGAGGATGGGACAGAAGTATTTAAAAAGCAGTGAGTGCTGTTCACATTCTTCAGTGTTGAAGTTCAGAATGATGTCAATGTAATCAGCATTCTTAATTATGTCCTTGAAATGCAAGAAGTTTGCAAATCACTTAGATGTTAAAAACAAAAGAAGAAAGGGAAAAAAGTTGGCAATGGGTCATTTGAAATAAGAATGCATTCCTTTGATAGAAACCCTAATTTACAGAAGGTCCTGATTACAGCTGCCTTAGCAAGACCTTGCTTAAACAGAGAAATGATTCATGTGTGCCCTGACCTTGACAAAACTACTCCTTCTGCAAGGAGAAAATTGAAAATTAATATCTGGCAATGACACATTAGTGCTAAAATTCAGATCTGTGTATTTGGGATCCTGTCATTGTTTTTTTTTTTTTTTTTTTTTTTTGTTTTTTTCCTGAGGCAGGGAGAAAATGTCTCCTGAGTTTCATTCATTTAAGATTCAAATCTCTCAAGTACAGAGAAGCATTGGAAGCTGCTGAGCACAGTGAATTTTTCCCACCATCACCACAACTGTTCCCTTTGGGCGATGAAGATTTGGCTCTTCTTCCAGTAGAATCACATCTTTAGTAATAAGTTACTTGATCCAGCTCCTCATGAAGTCAAGGGGAATCTTTCTCCTGATTTCAGTAGGACTGTATTGAGTTCTCAGTACATTTAGTAGGAGTTTCCACTGCATAAATAATGTGGGGTTTGCCACTGTATTAATTTTTTATCTTCCATATTGCCAGATATTTCAAATTGAAGAATTCTCTTAGCTCTGGCTGAAGTCAGTGGGATTCACAGGAGGTGCTAAGCTGAAAGTTCAACACCCCATCTGTACCCTGCCTTTTGCAGCAGCCATAAAAATTTGCTAGGAGACTGGATTATGACAGTTTTGTGCAAGCAGATATGCTTAATGACTCTTTTAGCTAATCTGCAAAATTGCCTCAGTACACAGGATGTGGTTCTTAAAAATACTTGCCAGTGTGCACAGCAAATACCTTAAAAGTTAAAAATCCCTAATTAAATACATGAAACAGGGCTTTGGGAAAACAAAAAGCCCAGCATCCAATTAGCATCCTCTAAAATCTGAGGGAGAACAAGATCATCATATTCTACCCCAAGGTAGCTCACATATTTCTACCATTTTACACTTCTCATAATAATAGACCAATTGAGTGAGAAATAGAGTAACAGTAGGCAAATCACAGATAATACTCCAGGAGAATTTATGACAGATTGCAACATAATTCCACCCTTTTGTTTATTTGTTTGCATTTTAGTTGCCTGACACTTTCACAGATCCATTTTTAATGCAAAAATTTATTATTTGTTCCTTTAATTGTTTCATAAAATATTTACCATGGTCTGTTTAAATAAAGGAATGACATCATGCATAAAAAATGAAAAATAATGTGCCTGTAATAAGCTAGAGGTTACATTTAATGAAACAATGCCCATAAATGAAATTTCACTGTGAGTGCTGATGATGTTCATTTCAGATGAATGCACTTTGTATTTATTAGTTTTAAGCGTGTTCATCCTCAGCTTCTGTAATCAGAATTACAATATCCACTCAGATGAGAAAAGTAATTAAATCATTAAGACATATTTTCTTAGGGCTGGGTGATCCTGCAGATATGCAACAGTTGGCTGTCTCCTGCCGAGTCCTTACTGCAATAGATTAATTGTTTTCTCATTATTTTCCAGACAGTATCTATCCTCACAGCTATAACCAGATACAGTCTGAGAAAAGGCCAAGTGTCTCACACTCACTTCAGTAGCATGTGTGTCTGTCTTTGGGCTACCATACATTCCTTGTATGAATACCTAGGGAGAGTGACCTGCCACAGCACACTTGAAGCGAGTGGCAAAAATGGCTTTTGGACAATGCCAAGGTTTTGTAGACATTTGACTCTGACTACATTTGTTCAACCTATACTCAGTGGCATCAGATGCAAAGTTGTACATATAGAATTCACTTCACAACTTCACATGCACAGTTTCAGTAGAACTCCATAGTAAGGCAAATTATGAAGTCTGAATTCATTTATTCAAGTAGTCTTCCTTAATGTGATCCATTTTTCCAGCCCATGCCACGGAAAAATTCAGGAGATTCATAGTCCTTTAAGGTTTACACAAGCACTATAAATGATTTTAGAGCCTGTTGTCCAGGATGCACCATGCCAATTAAGAATATTATCATGTGTCCCCTCACAGCATCAGCCTTGTTCCACAACAGCAGAAAGTTTTGATTCCTTTTTAAAGTATATTAATAGCAAAAGGAAAACACTGAACTGATTCCTGTGAAGATGGTAATCTGAATAATATAGATGAAGAATTTTGTCACTTTAATAATACTAACAGATCTTGGGCTGCCCAGTCTCCTGAAGTGAAGGACCATGAATGAAGAAAAGAGCATTTTCCATTTTTGGACACTGAAATTGTGCACCATAATCATAATTCTTCCAGTGACGATTAACTTCTATGGAAAACCTATGAGATTTATAATACTGATGTGCTTTAATCTTTACTATTCTACATGACCATGGAGGGTAAAACAAAAAGAAAAAAATAAAAGATGCTGTTAAAATGATATGAAGGTGCTAAAAGCAATATTAATGGAGATAGCATGTATATTGTGTAGTTTTTCTTCTAAGTCCTGGGCTAGAAACTGTTTTCCTGTGCCACAGAATATTTCCACACGTTTAAATATTCCAACTGCATATGAGGACAAGATAAAATTATATGAGGAAGGGAGAGAAGAGAGAAAAGACTGGCAGACATGCACTCAATCAAAACAGTAAGACCATTGATTGGGGCTCGAACTCAGAGGAACGTGCTACTGCCCACACCAGGAGCTTGAGCCAAGCCCATCGAAGGCTTGGAAGTGCATGTTCTTCATTTTCTGACCTATTGGCTATTCTGTGCAGTGTCTCCTTTTGAAGAGAGACTCCCTTCTGAGCCTAAGAAGATATTTTCCAATAAAAGAGTAATCAAAATTTAATTTGATTCCTGAAACAGCTCTGCTTGCTATGTTTTGTCACTAAAAGCAGTAAAAATCTACCATACTTGACTGGAAAAAAAAAGAAAATTGGAACAGTTTTAGAAACTTTCTTTTGTATAATATTTTAACATTTCAGTGGCAGGGAATTTAAAAGTTAATGGCAGCAGATTACAAGTATTTTGTTCCCTTGCTAAGAAAAAGAAAAGCAAGGGGAAGAGCCCTTGCATAATAAGTTGATTTTTAAATGTTCCAGTTTGACTTTGAAGTTCTTCTTTCAATGAGTTGAATGTTAGTGAGTAAATTTACATTTTCTGTGAGCTTTGTGTTAAACTAGGCAAGCAAAAAATGCTTTTTCAATCATGTATGACTCTATTTTTATTTTCCCCTCAAACTAAGAAAACCACTGATTCCTTCTATAAAAGAATCTATGTGTGAAGATCTGAGTTTCAAGCTTTGAATATTTTGCTGCCATTCTGTTCAAAATTTTCTTAAATATAGATATATATAATCTTAAACAATGGGAAAAGTGTTCTTCCAACACAAACCTGTAAGTCAAAAACAGCTAAAGGAATTGCATTTCAAGAATTGTATCAGTTGCTCAAATAAACTATTTTCTTAAGTACATACCATGACATTTTCATACCATAAGCATTTCCTTTCTCCTAAATAAGTGTTTCAGAAAAATATTCCATTTTTTTAGTCACTCAGTTTCTATATCTATGACCAGTAGTTTCTATTAAAGAACAAGAGTAAGATGCTGGCCAAAATACCTGCATTAGAGAATATGCCATACTTTTAGTCATCATTTTGACATCTGATAAATACAAGGCACTGATTTGACAGTGAAACTATAAATTCAGATCATTAGAACTTCATTTCTGACATTAAAACAAGAAAATAACATCGTTATGGGGACAGAATAAGTCTATTGATCAGTATGCACCAAAAAGGTGATCTTTCAAAGAGAAAAATAATTTAAAACCAATTTTACTGCAATATCTCTATGTTACTTTGTTTTCCTTAACTCATGTTTAAATCTGTTAATGTGGATTTACCTTAAACCTTTTGTAACTTGCAAGTAGTTTATCTCTGAGGTTTCAAAAACTGCTAACTAAACAACACCACCTTTTGGGGAGACATAGATATAACTAACCTCTGTTGATAATTTTGGAATTTGACAAAAATATTTTTACGTTTTGTGAGGGAGTTAATGACTTATATTGTGACGACAAAGGGTTTTAAGATTGGCCACTATTTTAAATGCTGTGAAACTCCTCATGATTCACCACAGTGAAAAGTCCTTATGATCTTTTTCCATATTTTTGAGCTGCTGTGATGAAGCTGTTACCTTTGCAAGGCAAGAAAAGCTACAAGAACAAAGGAACACACAACTGGAGTATCTACAATGAAGGAGCTACACAAATGTGGTGACCAAAAGCAATGAAAAATAGATGGTTGAAGGGTTGAAAAGGGAGAGAACACAAGGAAAATTGCATGTTGTTGGAGGCTTGCACAATAACAAATGTAATAAACCAAGAAAATCTAATTGCAATTTGGAAAATAAACCTGCATCCATGTCCATCCCTCAGTGTAACTGAGAAATTCTGAGAGTGAACAGCTGTGACTGAGATAATAATAAATAAAGCACTTCTGAAACATGTAATTGGAAAAAAAAATTCTTATAGTTTTCCTTCAAGAAAAACCAAAATGATGACTCCCCAGATTCCACTCTGGAAGGTTCCTGCCCATTTCCCTTTCTCCCAATTGATAAAATGTTTCCATGGCCATAGCTGGAAAGCTGAAAAATTCCACCAAAGTTTTATAAAATGGAATTTCCCATCAGTTCTTAACCACAAAAACTTTGCAGAATTGCCTTTTTGTTTTGATTAGGGGTTATTTTTGCAAAAAAATTTTTCAAGGGAAATAATTTTCATTTTCTCATCAGTCCTAATAAGAAGCATCCTGTGGCTTAAAAAAAAAAGCATTTCCTTTCTCTTTAGTCCCTACAACATGAAAATGTGCATTCTCTGTCATTCTTGGATCTTTCTACTAGTATAAGTCCAGACACAGACAGAGAAAAACTGAAAATGCTGATACCTTAACTGAAGGAGAAAGCACTGTATTTGGTGTGAAAACAACATTTTACATAATAGTGGTAGGAGTTTCTCAACAGTTTTGCTGAGGGTCCTTTGTAAGGCTATACTTACACAGCTGTGTTGGGACTTCACTTATATTTAATCTGAACTGCATCCATATATACATGACAGGCAACACAACACTTCCATATTTCTCTTTAAATTTTAAAGAGAAACGTTACATTCAAAGTGAAGAAGCAATAACTGAAATATTTTCTCAGCAAATTATTAATTCAATAAGTTCTGCCTTTATGTTCATGAATGTAGTGTTCAGAAAAATTAAAGATGACCATATTCACACTTGCTTAATAAAGCAGTTGAATCACACCAAGCCATAATAACTCTACTTGAATTCTTTTATTTACAATTTGGTAACATTTTAGTACAGGAAAACTCAGAAGCATTCTTCAGAATTTCAGAAGTTTATCACCCAAAAATTTAAAGAAATTTCTTCCAAAGGCTGTTTGATCTGTATTTAGTTGCAATGGTTGGCTACATCAGCTTGAAAACTAAGACTTCACTACTGCACATTCATGAATAGTTATCTGTATCATGCAATAAATACCATTACTGCTTCCTGAATACGTGACCAAATTGTGCTAAGCTATTTCCCATGTTGTCAAAAATACAGCATAAATTAAATAAGCCTTTTGTAAAGGTATATATTTTACCAGCTCTAAAGAAAGTTTTACTTGTACAAATGTTCCCAGACAATAATGGGAGGACATGCTGAACTGAAATATATCTGGACAATTTTTCAGCAGCAGATTTCCATACTCTCCAGTCATCCCTGTTAGTTTGTGGCACACAGTGTCTGACAACTGAAAAAAATGTAAATTGCTCTATACTTGTTATGAACACTCCTCCAGATTTTGTTCAAAAGCTGTAACAGACTGGGCTGCTCAGCATAATTTTTTGAAGCATTTGCAAAGCTGGTATGAGATCCTGCCCTCTTTCCATATGTATACCCCTCGTTTGATTTCCGTGGCAGAAATGCCCATTTAGCTACATGAAGAAAGTCATTTAAACTCAACTCCATTCCCCTCATCTCTATTTTTGTCCCATTATACATACACACTACACAGAAATTTTCAGTCTTGGTTATTATTTATGGAGAGCTTTCAGGATTACCTTTTACAGCTGATTTATAAAAGTAATCATCTGCCTCAGACCAAAATGTAGCACTTGAACTTAAAATGCTGCTTCTGATTTGAAAGATGTCATCAGCTTGAATAAAATCCTTCATATAAAGCACAGAAAATCTTTTTGTGATAGAAAAAAGTTCCAAAATTAATTTGAAATTCAGAATATTTCTTTTATTGAGACCACTTAAATATGTACACGGTTTGCATTGAATAAATATGCATATCTTTTAATTAATTTTATAATGAGATATGCACATTGTAAAACCATATATGCACATATTATTCCATTAGCTGTCATTTGAACCAGTAATACTCAGGGTTCAAGGTAGATGCTGTTCTTCGAGTGCATGTTTACGAGAAAACTAGATTCCACTGCAAAGAGAAGCATTACACCATGCAAAATTGACTCAAGCAATGTAAAAAACATGCTCAAAATCTGGTTCTGAGATATCAAGGGCAGCTTTCAGACCTTGCACAGAGTTCTGCACTGATGCTCTCTGCTCTACACTGCCCCTGGCAGAACTGCAAACTGCCTGCCTGGGAGAAGGGACAAAGCACGCCATCTCTGGAACAGGAAATTTTTGATCTTCACTCCCAGCTTTTAAGCAGGTACCTTGCCCTGCTAAACCTCTGGGAGTGTTCCAATGGCCACACCTTAATTTTTACTTTATCCTTGTCTGTTGCTCTGGGATCTGAAGAACCATCCAAATGGTAGAAATGACCCTTTTGTCATAAATCAAACAGGTGATTTGACTGTACAAGTTTTACATGTGGCTTATTTTTCTTCTCCATAGACAAGTCTGCATTTATTATATAACAGAAGGTGGCATTCCAGATTGTTTGCAGGATATAGACACAAGGGTTTAGTTTTTAGCACACTTCATAAGTATTTTGCATAGACAGATGAAGATGCACAACACAATGTAAGCAAAAGCAACATTTCATGCCTTCATTCCATAATTAGGCTTAGCTCTTAACAAGTCACACTCTAATTCCCACCAAGCAAGTATGAAGAGGGCATCTGATCTCAAATACCTTATTCATGCAAAGAATAGGTTCAGCTAAAGTGCAACAATGAATAAAATATGGGAAATGTATTTCTGAAAGGTTATTTTACTGTGTCACCAAGTTAATTCTGGCACAAGATGACTCAAACCATCTGCAGCTTGAACAAGAAGAATTAAACATTTTGACAGGCCTGAAACCTCATACTTTGATTTTCCATTTTTTAAAATCCCAGTTTAATTTCACCTCACTCTTCCCTTTTTTCCCCCCCTAATGCTCTCCCTGCCATTATCTCTCCATTAAATCCGAGTACTGGAAACCCCCCACTGTGTGACACTTTCAACCAGAGGTTGCTCAGGTTGAAATTAAGTACATGGTAGTTATTCACAGCCTTGCTTAGAACTCAGGCTCCAGAACTTTTCGCAAGGCTGACTTAGAGCAACCTTAACATATTACCCATGTTTTGTGTGGGTTTGAAATGCAAATGTTTACTTTCTACTGTAACATAAACATGATTTGTTATGCAGGGCACTGACACTTCTTATCATACCTCTAAGAAATGGTATAACTGCTGCTCTTAAACACATTTCTTAGCACCAGGATGCTTGAAATTTATACTTTGGATAACAACAATGTACTACAGTGAATGCATAAATCAATATGCACTGATCCTCACTTGAAAATTTAGGCTATAATTCAGGAAAAAAAATCTGCGTCACATTCTTCTGTTTAAGAAGGCATTTCTATATTGTTCTCTATGAGGATGGAATTCCTAATGCACTTATAATGTTAGAGTGCGTCACTGCATCCCATCCCTATGGGTTTCTTTCTTTGTCCCTTTTCCTTGCCATCTGCCTTTCAGTGTTAATTACATTTATCTGTCTAAAATTTTGCCACATGCTGCATTTTTTATTGAGCCAAATGATACAGTGCACACGCATTTTACTGGCGAATTTACGGCTAGAGGGCCCTCTTTTTTTTTCTGTCCTTTATGGAGAGGAACAGTTCTAGTTTTAATGCTTTGGCACACGAGCTTTAATAGCATCCATGCATCTGCTCCTGAGCTCCTCACTTAAGGTCCCTGTGTACCATCCAAGACAGAAGCTATAATGCAGGGAGAACATTTCTCACCACTCCATTTTCACACTTGCTTCTCAATCCTTTTCATTACTGCTGATCACATAGTTCTAAAACCTGACAGTTAACTGAAGATGCACAAAAGGCTTCTCCATCAACAAAAAGCCCCAAGCCTTCAAACAGTGAGATGAAGCTCAGATCCCAGACATCATCCCACCCAAAATTAATGCCTTTAGGAGGCTTAGCCTTTCCTATTGTTGAGTTTCCGGGCTCTGTATGTGTGAAATTATTTGTTTATGCTACTCTATTTCCAACCTTTAAACGCCAACATTATAAATATGGAGGGAAAATAGGAACAGGTTTAGTCAAACATTTATGGGCAAATAATTTTATTTTTTCATTAAAATTTGAATTACATTATTCTAAGGTTTATTTGGGAGTTTATTATTTTTGTGATTGTTGCTTAATCTGTAGCTGATAGATCCAAAATGGGTTTCCAAATTGGATGCAATTTGTGCACTAAATAAAAAGGCAGCACACAGTTTTAAGAATATTCCTTAAATGTATAGACCAATCCAATAATAAGTTTTAAGGAATAAAGCCATTAAGATTTTGTAATGCCAACCAATTCTTTTTTTTTTTTGTAAACTATTATGTACTTCTGTTTGAATTTAATCACTTGCTAAGCAGCTAAATAATTATTTCCAGCTAATGAGAATTAGTTTTGAAGTTGTTAGTATTAATGAGAAATCACCATATCCATATTAGTGTTGCATAGTACTAAATATTTGATACCTCAGTTCACATTACTGCTTGGAGGATACTAACAGCAAACAAAATTATTAGTTTCATTTTGTCAGATATAGCATAAGTTTTTATGGTTTTTAGAAGCAAGTATTTTGAAATGAAAATAAAACTGTACTTCATTATGACAACAACAACAAAAAAACCCAAACCAGCCTCCAGATTTAGAAACACAATGCTGTATACTTGTTTTAAGCCCTTAAGAGAACGAAGGACAGAATCATAAGAATTCAGTGGCAATCTGGAGCACTCAACACTTCCTATGAGATTTTCAGCTCCGTTTAGGCATAAGCCCTAGAGAAATTGCTTCTTTCTTTCATGCAAGATCTCCCCTATTCTCTTCCAAGGAAAGGAATGCATTTTTTGTACCTTTCAAGACTGAGCTCATCATTCCTGTTCATTGGAATTTTAAATCACTTTCCATTTTGTTGTTTTTATGAAGTATTTGGTGTGGTCAAACAGCTTTTCCATTAAGGTAACAAGAGTGATTAGATGGCACTTCTCAGGCTGCCAATGATTTCACAACCCGTAGCATCTTAAAATTCTGGAAAACATGAGTGTGAATGTTTCTGGTCCAAACAGTGTTACAAGGACAGCATGGGAACACAAACAGTGAGCTAAGTTCTCCTCTGTTTATAAATCCCCAAAATTCTCACTGCAAAAGAAATCTGCTGATTTACACCAGGTGAGAATATCTGTAAAATGAATGTAATTACCTTTTGATAACGTTATCATTTTTCTTTTAATGTTCTACGACAATGATAAACGCACTCTCATCTCTTTCTATGCAATCTGCAGTAGTTTATGCCTCAATATCAAATGATGCTCAATACACAGCCTAATGATATTAATAATTTTTTTTTCTTGTGATCCAGACAACATGCCTGGGAGTAGTAAACTTGCAGGTTTTCTAATTTTCTGAGGTTCAGCTTATTCACCTCTGTGTTTCTCATATCTTATGAATGTACCATGTTGTCTTTGGCAGTCCTAGACAAGCTTCTCAGGGCAGAATTTTCCAGGCAGTGTAGTTTTTTTACTTCCTTTTCAGTTTAGTTGTGGTTGCAGGCTAACTCTGGCCAGCAGCTGAGCACCACACAGCCACACGCTCATTCCCCCGCAGCAGGATGTGGGAGAGAATCACAAGGGTAAAAGTGAGAAAACTTGTGGGTTGAGATAAACACGGTTCAATGGGAAAAGTTAAAAATAAAGGCAAAGAGAAGCAAAGAAAAACAAAACCGAGGGGGAAAAAAAGCAGTGCTAAAACCCCAATCTCCTTCCTTCAGCAGAACAATGCTGGTCAGTTCCCACACAATAGCAGTCCGGACAAAATCCCCTCACTCTGCTTTTACTGCTGAGCACAACGTCAAATGGTGTTGGGTCAGCTGGGGTCAGTTTTCCTGACTGTGCCCCCTCCCATGTTCTTGTGCACCCTCAGCTTCCTCACTGGGGGAGCAGACTCAGAAGCAGAAAATGCCTTGATGCTGTTCACTAATAACTAAAACTGTGTCATCAGCACTGTTTTCATCAGAAATTGAAAACATAGCGCCATACAAGCTACAATGAGGAAAATTAACTCAATCCCAGCCAAAAACAGTACAGTGGCACAATCTGTGGTTGGCATGGCTTTGTCTACTTTCCCTGAAAAACTATTTCATGGTCTACTCAAAGTTGTAAGGATGTTTTCCTTTGCTCTACTTTTTCACCAGTAATTCTATTGCCTTTGGGAAAAAAAAATTCTTTAAATCCTGAATGTCTTTCCAAGATTCAGTCTATCACCCCTACTCCCACATAACCTAAATTTTATGTCGTTGGTACTTTTATCTGCAATCACACTTCCTGTGGCCTCACAACTATTTTGTATCTTTTAACAGAAACACATTCTACTTTGACATTCTTGGTAAATAAGAACTTGTCATTACACCTGACCTAGTCATGTTTTCCACAGCACTCTCAGCTACCCAGTCATTTTACACCTACATGTTTCTATGGGTAGGCTCCCTGTGATTTATCGAAGAGAAACTCTGTCTCCTCCCTTTCTAGCACAGGGTACTATGGCTCTGTGATATTAACGAACCAACCCACGACAATCCTCTCCATGGCCACGCTAAAAACGCTCCCTTGCTCTCCAACACATTTAAACTGCCAACAAGGAATTCTCCATGGCACAAATTCACTCCTAGACCATGCCTAGGAGCAGCCTGGAAGAGCACTGGTTAGCTGAGGCCAGAGGCATGCAAGAATCCTTGTCCCATACAATAGCACAGACAGCCAAATTACAATACCTGGTCCCTTGATCTTGATTTGTTCAAGCACTTGGACAGACTAACCATAAATCCCAGAGTTAAAAATTATTTCTTCAGAGTGAAAAGGTGTCCCCTCATTTCTTCTTTCGGGGGTTTCAAAAATTACAGGCTTTCACAAAGAAAAAAGTGTATCAGGAAATGTTTATTCACACAAGATGTACCTGAACAAGGAATAATGATCACGGGAATCAGAGTTGGCAGGCATTGGTTTTCTTCACACAAAATTAGAGAAACTCATATTTAGAATCACATTACCAGACCAGGGCCTGGAAAGAAGATTTTTTTAGAAAACTTTTGCAATACACATGACACTAAACTCCCCAAATCCTGTCTAAAAGGAAACAATTTAAATCACCTGTGTTCCTCAGACCATGGTGAACTCAAGTCTATACTTCAAAAATGTCTTTCAGAATCACTCATTTATGATCGTAAGAGTTGCTATATTAGATGAAGGCAACGGTCTCTGTGGCTCAATAAACAGATGCCAGCAAAGACTAGCTTTAAAAATATATAAGAATACACAAAATATCATGACATACTTTCTCTTCTGAAATAGTGTAAACTCCTTAGGCTATGCTTGGAAGTGCATCTTCTGGACCGTTTTAATCACTGGTGTATTGAATGCTCTCATTATCCATTTCCCTGTCCAGTCCGAGTCTGAATCAAACTTAATTTTAGGAGTTTTCAAAAACTAAATAAAGATAATTGTAGGTTTAAGGAAAAAAAACCCCAAAAACAATTAAAAAAAAAAAAAAAAAAAAAAAAAAAAAAAAAAAAAAAACACCCCACCCAAAACAAANAAAAAAAAACAAAAAAAAAAACAACCACCAACCCAAAACCATAAAAAACCACAGCCCAGTGAAAAATATTTCTCTAGAAACATATTTGAGTATATTTACCCTTTTAAGTTATTTTAAAGTATTGCTTTTTAACCAAAACTAAAATGTTTTGTTTTATTTTGAACAGAAATATTTCATTCTGTCCTTACCATTATTTCTTGGTTTTTTATTTCTCATTCATTCTTTTTAAAATAAAACATGGATATTAAAAAAATATATTAATACTTTGGGGGAAAATACTTTGGGGAGAAAAAAGTTATTTATTGCTATTTGATCAATTCCTATCTCTTAGTGCCTTCCTTTATCATTAGGTTTCTTTACAATTATTTGAGATGTGTCTTGCTTGGTAAATTTTCAGACACTTTGTACATTATTAGCACCCTGTGATTTTTTTTTTTTAAATGGGAATGGATTGCTATTTAGGGAAATGTTTAAGAGAGCAGGGAATCTTCACAGAAAAAGAAATATAAAGGAGAACTAAAATTTCAATACAGTTCTAAGAAAAGTTTTGCCTGATTAAAGATTTCATGCTTCAACCAATTTTTAAAAGTACACAGGACTGGAAGTGATCACCTGAGCTACTGAATGCAGCTGATGAAACGGAGTGTTGCTATCAATGCCTTACAGCACTATTTTTATTTAGCATTTATTAAATAAAGATTTACTGTGACTCAGGTTCAACCTTCTCTGTCTACCTGCCTCCCCAGATTAACTCATTTTGCGCAAACTCAGATGAACCACATGAACTGAGAAAGTCAGCCACATTCTACCGAGGGGAGGAGTGGGTTAAAATTAGTACCTGCCACCCTGAGCTGTTGCAGCCTCTTGAACATGCAATGGGTCCAGGAAAACTGGAGGTGGGTATTTCTTTTTTTGCACAATTAGGGGAAAGCAACTCTCCCCACGCAATCCCCATTAGTCCTCTATGGATCAACAAGGAGAAATCCATCCTCTTCCTGCAAGCAATCCCCATCCCAGAAAGGTCATTAATATACAGAGTGATCAAAATATACTCTCATCTCAGAGACATCAAATGTCCAAGGACTTGTTCATCCACAGCAACCTTAAATTCCCCTATTTTAATATGCAATCCCTCTCAGTAGCTCACCAAAAACCATCTTAAAACAATTTTGATTCCTTCTCCAGCTGGCTATTTAGAGCATCATTCCAGTAATTCATCCTTTTTCTTTTTTTTACTCTACGCTTCATGAAGACCAAATCTAATTTTTTTAATTTTAGAACTTTTTTCCTGTTTGATATTTGTTTTCCAAATGTATCTGCAGAAAGTTATCCCTTTTGACACTCAGTTGGTAAGGTTAAAAAGGCAAAATCTTTTATTCTGTCAACTAAGGTTTAAATAACACTTTTTACGATGGAAAACACCTGAAGCAAAGCAAATTCCTTGGCAGCTCATAGTCATCTTCCATCTAACAAATGATCTTTTTTGTTTTCCTATTTAGAAATCCTCTATTTATAGAAAAAATACTAATGGTTTTTGAATGCCAAGTATTGTAATTTGAAACTCTCGAGTTTCATCTCATGCTTTTCATTTCGGCAGCCTGAGTCATCAGATCCACCCTGCCTTCTTTTAATGGATGGTTCCCTCCCCAGCCCACTGTTTTGGCCTTACATCTCAGCTTTATGATCAATTCTGAATTTCAGAATCCCATATTTAGTTCTCTATATTTAATTAACAAATACATTAAACAGGATCTGTCACAGATTGATCCCTTGAGGATACTGACAGTAGCCTTTCTTTATCCCAGTATGTTCTTCTCACATTCTCCCCTTCTAACAGCTCTTCAATCCACCCCACATTCTCTAGTAATTGCCACCATCTCCACCTGCAGAACCAAATTTCTACACAGGATGGACGAAAGTGGGTTTTTTTTAAATTTGAAGGAATAAAGCCACTTTATCATCTTCCACAAAAAAACCTAAACTAAACTAAACTAAATTAAACTAAACTAGGATAAGAGGCTAATCAGACAAAAAAAAATTACCTTTGATAACAGGTGATGTTATATAAAGATTATATTTTCCTTCAAAATATCTCTTAATACTTTGACTAGTAGCAGGATTGGTTTCAAGCATAATCTTGGGAGGCAGCTTCCAAGGGCAGCTCCCAAGGGCAGCTTTGGTGCCTGCTTTCTTTGTCCCTACTATCTCTTGTTTCTGCTTCCCTGACAACTTCCCTGACTGGGAGCAGGAGCTGAAAGAAGGGAGAAGAAAAACGTGTCACTTCCAGCCCTTTCCTTCACTGTCTGACCAGCTCCTGCTCTCAAACCCAGCTGATGGGTGGAGGTACAGAAAAGAACACAGGAGAACGGGAAGACTGGAAACAGGATAAAACCTGTGAGGGCTCCAGTGTGGAGACTGGTGCAGATTCTCCTCCTGACATGATGAAAAGAACAAACAGGTGATTTTAGAGGTGGTGTAGGAAACTCTGTCTTTTCCTGTTACGGACTAGAGAATGAGAAACTGAGCCAGAAGAGAGACATCCTAATAAATATTATGCATCCTATGGAAATAAATATTATGCTGGAGGAAGGTAAAGGGTTATGGGAAGGAAGGAAGGAAGGAAGGAAGGAAGGAAGGAAGGAAGGAAGGGAGGAAGGAAGGAAAAGATTTAGCTGGCGGGGTAGGGAGGGCCAGGGGAAAAGCTCCTCAGACCAGTCTCTCCCATTTGTCTCTGCTTCACTAGAACCTTTATAGTTCCTTCAAGCCTGTTATTGCCTACTCTGTCCTCCCAAAAGCCTTCTTTACTCCATGACAAAACTGACACCCCAGAACAATAAGAAATAAATAAATGCCCCTGATGCTCATCCATGCAGTGGCAAAATTTCATCTAAGAAGCCCTGAGCTGGCCCTGATGAGAAACAGGGGAGTAGAGGTTGTGGTGGAGGAGGTAGAGTTATTTTTAAAAAGTTGTTACTGTTTTTGATACTCTTTAATCATACAATCCTTAAGTCCATTGAAAAACCTTGCTGCTGGATTTGGAATTTCCTGCACTAGATTCCTTCAGCAGTCTGGAATGGAGATTACCTGGATTTTGTCACACTTAGCAATCTAATCTTTGCTTCTTAGAGCTTTGTTCTGCTGCTCCTGTTTTGCTTAGAGCTACTGCAGGTAGAGCAGTTACAATGACTGATTTATAATTGTATCAGAGACCATGTACAATGCACAAAACAAAGGGTTAACATTCTAATCTTCTTGCATTCAAACAGAAACACCCCAGTGGAGTCAGTCACTGAGATAATGAAATTATAGCTCAACAGGAAGATCCTGAGAAAGGACTGTAATGGTTTTAATAAACAAAAATTGCTAAAGTTGGGGAGAGAGGCTTTCTGGAAGCTTAATTAATCAAAAGAGGGAACACCTAAGCAACCATGATAAATAGTGCAAATAATTGTTCTTTATGTGAGTACTTTACCAAGCCAGGATGTAACTTCCTAATTTAGCTGTGGAATGATATAGAGAGTGCAGAATGTAGAAAATGTCCATAGGTTCATAAAATCACAGGCATATTTTAAATAATTTTTAAAAATTATTACTCTGTTGATTGGCTAGGAAATGTGGTTAGGAGAGCAGAGCCTATCATCTGAAAAGAGATGTCTGTTGTACCATTTTCCTGTGAGTGACTGTACAGCAAGAAATTGTATCTGGAGGTTGCATCCAAGGTACTTTATAAAAGCTGGGACAGAATCTCAGATGGCATCTTTTCTTTCAAGTTTAATGATTTGTGATTGTTCTATCCTGCAGGAGGAAGGAGTCACTCAGACAAATACCTGGCTCAGAGCAGCATTTCTTACATGTACCCACGTGCTCTCCATAAGAAATGCAACACTCTAACTACACTTTTTATGACATCCTGGCATCAGCAGAACCAGCTGTCGAGGCTAATGGAAGTACACAATCTTCCTGATGATTTCTGGAATAATCCAAAGGAGAAGATGATGACAATTACCTTTGAGACACCTGCCTCTAAAATAGCACATGCTCATTTTAAACAGCCTGTAATCTCACCTTGACTGACTGCCAGGCTTCATTTGGATCCTTCATGTTTAATATATTATTTAGATTGCATGGGTTTAGGCCTGAAAGGAAGCAATTTAGATTAAAATTAGCAATAGAGTATGGAATTATACTGACAGTCAGTGGAAATTAAGACAGTTGTTTCAGAAATATCACTCTGTGCTCTACATGTGCCTCTATGCTACTAAAAATGTTTAGATAACGTTAAGACATCACAGTTAAATGCTCAAAAATTACAATTCTTAAGTTAAGGTGTCAGGCCATTGTTTTGCTCCTTTCTTTGTTTCCCAGTGCATGACCAACACCGGAATGTCACACCCACACCCCTGGCTGTTGATCAAACTGACAAATGCAGGGAAGGCTGACCAAGGAAAGGAAAACAGACTTTATGAGAGGTAAGTGAAGGAGGGCTGGTTGGCTTGTTTGGTCAAATGAAATGAGTAGAAGCTGATTAGAAATAGATCAGGATGATACAACAAAAAGAAAGGAATAACTATTTATACCTGAAGAATAATGTTGATATGAGGACAACATAGTAGAAATCTGTCACAAATAATTTGTGGCTGAAACACTGCAAAATGCTGACTGGCTTCTCATTTTAGATCACATGAAATGCAGTCCTATGTCCTTTAGGTCTTGAAAAGGGAGTCGTGATGATTATCTGCTTTTATCTTTTTCCTGTAGACAAATGGGTGAGGGAACTTTCAGCCAAACTGGCAAAAGTTTCTGAAAGTAGAAGGTAATCAGGTGCACTTTGACACCCAGAAATAAATCTGCTAATGGTGTTCACCATGTGTCATGATATATGGAATTGCCATTCATCTAAAACAGCAGGCAGTTATTCAGGGGAACTACAATTTGCAGACACTGACAAGCTCTCATGCATGAGTTCCAGCTTCATTTCTTTTACTTGCTGGGGATCACACACCAAAACCAGACTCCTATAAATCAGTCACATTAGTCTAATCTTGAGGTGACACTGCCATGGACATGCGTGGTGACACTTGGGTAGAAAAGAAGCAGGCAGACTTGTCAACACTGGGATTGGTTGCTATTCTTACTCTAATAATATTGTTTTGTCAAAATGTAGCCAAATAGCATTTAACTATCCAGCCATGCTCCCTAGAATGGTTTTTACATTATTATCTATTCACTAGTTATATCTCCCATATGCAGCTTTATATTGCATAGTTAAATCCTACAGAGACTGGAGAAAAAAAATCACTTACCAAGATCTTACCATATTTTTTCTACTTTGTTTTTCTTTTTTTTTCTTTCTTTTTTTTTTCATGCAGCAGTTTCTACTGCTTTTTTATTTTAGACAACATATCTTTTCAATCCAGCCAGCCTTCAGTGGCAGTGTGTATTTTTAGGGAGCTGTACAGCCATCTGGAAAGGTTTTATTTTTTTGTTATGTTTATCCTTTGCACTTTTCAGATTTCTGTCAACGTCCATGGTAACAGCTGCTATAATACTTTCCATTCTTCTGTGGTTTGAGATCTGCACAATCCAATGTGGTTTGCAGTCTAGACTTCAATCAGCCACCAATTTGTAAGACCAGTAGTGGGGGAGTGACTTTGTAGAGTATTATAAGCTGCCATAAGTGTCATTTCTGCACCCTTTTTGCTCATGGTTTATTTCAAGGGTGGTTGATCAGAAGACTATGCATTAGTTTTTCATACTTATATGTGCATATATGTATTTATATATCTAAAAAATCCTGAAAATGTTGACTTTTGAATTACAGGTTTTGTGTTTGGTTTGTGGTTTGGTTTTTTTGTTGTTTGTTTTTTGGGTTTGGGGTTTTTTTCATTTATTTATTTTATTATTCTCTATACTCCTATCATCCACCCTGTAAAATAAATTATTTTCCTTGCTTGGGAGAGCACAAACTCCGAAGTGTTCAGTTCATGCATGGTTCTGTTTTATTTTTCATGAACAGTAGCAACTCGCATAGGTATAGCATTATTCAACTCACAGAATTAAAAAAGGTAGTATTACCTGCAGGTAAAGATATCATAACTGTTTCAACAAAAAGAACCCAAACCAAACCAAAAAAAAAACCCTGTAAAAGCAGTAAATAAATGATTTTTTTTCTAAAAAAAGCAACTAAACCTGAGGGAAATACTTGTGAAGATGAAATCTGAGCTGAAATCTGAGTTGCCCTGAGTGTTGAAAGTAAAAAGGGAAAAAAATTACCTAATGATTGCATAATATTTTGAAACAAGTCTCCCAAACATTTGTGGAAATTACTGGAAAGAAAAATATTCCAATAATTTCCTATCCTGAATTCAGAAACCTTATGGTATGTGATTTACATTCAATTACTTGGCAGACTTTTAGGTGCTTATGGCCCAGGCAGCATCAGTAGCTGCGCCAAGGATGTGTGCTGAGCCCAGGGCTACCTGAACAACCCACAGCAAACACCAGGGTGGGACTGGTGCCTGAGCAGGTGCCTTCTTAGTGGTTTAGATCTAAATTAATCTCATTCACCTTCAGAGCCATGCAAGGCAGGTGCCTGTTCTAATCTGGAAGCTGATGCTCAGTTTGTGGCCGGTGTAGAATATGCAGGGAGAGATTCATCCCACCCTAAGACCTGAACAACCATTCAAGTTAAAAACCTGTATATTTAGGATCATAAAATTTTTAAGGTTGGGAAACCCTTTCAAGATCATTGAGTCCAGCCATTAACACAAGATCACTGTGTTCACTACTAAACCATGTCTCCAGGTGCCACATCCAGAGGCCTTTTGAACACTTCCAGGGATGGTGATTCCAACACTTCCCTAGGCACCCTGTTGCAAGGCTTGGGGTATTAAAAAATTTAATTACTCTGTACTTGGAATTCAGTGTTTCACTTCAATCTCCTAAAATTCAACTTTTGCACAAAGGTCTGTGGACTGGGACATTAGTCTCAGAGCACTATGTGAGCAGCAAGGATACAAACATGTCTCTTTCTTTCACATGGCAAGTTTAGGAGAAAAATACATTTCTGTGACTTATTCTGATTTTGCAGCAATGGGCAATGTAATTACCTAAGCGAGGTTCTACATCAAAGAAAAACTGAGATTCTCTAATTGGAACCTGCCTTACAGCTAATGAGCTCTTCAGTTCACCAGTGAGGGCTTTACCCTTCCCTTTCACAACCTAAAAAGAAAAGCCAAACTGCAGCCAGCAAATTTTCACGACCTCATTCCACCTCTATATCACAAGGTCAGGGTGGTGCCTCCGAAAAATCACATGGATCTATGAAGCCAAATCCTCCTTAAAGCATTTAACTTTATGCAAAGTTTGACTGGTCTTAAGGAATAAGAGAGGGAGAAAAAAAGCCCTGTGAATTTATACCCGGTACAGTGTGTTGAACTGTAGGCCCAGCAACGTCAGCATATCAAGGAAAACAGCTCTTGGGAATTTTTAACATCATTGAGCAGAGAAAAATTTTGTATATGATGTAAATATTGGACTGCCTGTCTGTCTATATTGCTATTGCTAACTTCTTTACTGTTTAAGCTGTGTGGTACAGTACTTGTCAGTCTCTGTTGTACCTGAAAGTTTCTATAAACAAACAGCATTATGATAAATCTCTTGAGTTTCCCTGAGGCACTTTTGCTGCTGCTGGAAACCCGAGGTCAGTGTGTAGTCAGTCCTGCAAACATCCCTCTTGACTATCAATTAGGACAGCATGAGTCTGGATGCTGTGACACTGGAATGCTTTAATAAAAAACTCACAATACAGAGCTTTGGGAATCAGCATCTTTAGGAAGTCTAAAAAATCTTTTTGTTTCTTCTAAGGATCAGGAAAAATATCATGTCTGTCAAACCGTCAAATGTGCAGAAGAAAATGTCCCTGAGCACACTCTGTTAGTGCACAGACAGATCTGGCAGTGAGAGTCCTACCTTATCGTGATCCCCTGACAATTCACACTAAGGTTCCTGCCTCCTTCAAGGCTCAAGCTACAAGGAAACTAATTTCCAGTTTGGATTAAATAGATAAATGAATAAAATTGGATATTTTTTTTCACTATGGAGGCTGGAGGTCAGACTCAAACAACTTAAAGCAAGCTAACACCTAAAAATAACATGCCAAGATTTAGTGTTATGGTTCAGAAAATCTGAGCCTGTTTCAGGGAGGTGAAAGTCATCATAGCTGGCTTAGCCCATTTCCCATTTCCATATATCAAGCTATATAAGTGAACATAGAAACATAGTACTGTTAGAAAGATGACACATTTGCACTGATTGGACCATTATGAGTATTAGTAAAGTTCCTATTTGCCTATTAATTTATCTGTGTCTGGTTATTTATTTTTTTAATGTGAACCAAAAGAATCAACCTGTGGTTTGCTCAGATGTCAATTAAGTTCTTCTGTATTTCTTAAAGTATGTCACCTTAAGTGAAATACTGGCATTCCTGAGATTACAACTCATGAGAGTTTTTTGGCATGGACAAGCAAAAAGTAAGTATTTTCCTACATGAATCACATGACTTTACTGCAGTGGCCAGTCTTAATCAACACTTGAATGGGTAGGCTGTAGTTCTGTTCCCTTTTTACCCTCCACCACATCCAAATCAAGATCTCTGCTGGAAGTCAGAACACTGTCTTGCAGCTTAATTTTCAAAATTGCCTTATGTCAGAATGACTCACCTGTGTATGGCAATTAATATTATACCACACATCATTACATGTATGAAAGCATGAATGTGTTCTACTTGCAAATCCTAACCATGAAAAAAGGAAACCACCATTACCCCAGTTTTCATTTCTGAGACAGGCAATCAAGAAAACCTTATTCCATGTGGACTACTAAGACCTGTGGACAAAGAAAATTGTTTTACTTGTAGAAAACCCTGAGAAGATTCCAAGGACTTTCAAAACAGTCTTGCTTTCAATTACATTAGATCCTATAGGAGTAGGAAGACTTTTCTTGTGCCATTGTGAGTACATTAGCAAGACCAGTGCAAAACTGTTCCCATTTTTCTGGATGACTTAGAAGAGCTGGAAGATTAATCTGGTAACCCAGGAAGACTCATTCAGTCCATGTTTGCAGGCTAGCCTGGCATAGAATGAAATATGCAATCTCCTCTGAAACTCTAAAGTCTCCCAGAGTAAATCTGTGAGGATTTGTAACACTCCATTGCCCATCCACCTCTGTGTCCTTACCCCATCAGCAACTACCTGGGAAGCAATGTTGGAGCCATACAGACTGTTATACAGCCAATACTTTTATTACATCTTTTAGCATAACTTGCCACAGACCCAAGCTCTCCTCCATGACTCTTCACTGCAGATCATGTCAGCCAAGGGTGGTGCAGTCCAGCACCTCTTTCCAGGTGTTCCACAACCATTGAGAAGGAAGAGGTTCATAAACAATACACTGCATATATAAATGGTGTTGTTTGTGTCTTCTGCCTATTAACAGGTGTATCTTGTTCTTCATGATCCAATAAGCAAAAAAACCCCAAATGCACACTCTCAGTTTTGGGTTTCTCCCCCGAGATTCAAGTTGTTAAAAGTCTCTGGCCCTCTAAAAGCCCCAAGCCGTGTTGCAGGAAAGAAGTGGANCACAAATGAAGAATATACATGTATCTTTTTTTAAAAATATAAATCAGAATATATCCTTTATGTGTGAGTCAGGTTTTGCCCCATAACACAGGAAATAAGAATTTTCCCAGAAAATGGTGTCATGCAGATTTCTAATGCTTATTATCCTGAGTGAGATGATGAGGCTACTTTTGTTCTCCACACGAAAGTGGGTGCAGTGAAAATTGTGTGTGACTTGCCAGCACATTTGTGTTTTGGAGGGTTATTGATGTGAATAGCAGGTGAAGTGTAAAGAAAAGGCTCCAGCTGTTTCTTGTTTTGAATTCTTCCTTGGTGCAAGCACCAAGAGTAAATACTGGAATGAGAAAAGTTAAACTCATAAGTGTCCCAGTTACACTCAAAAAGAAAAGAATTAAAACCTTTTTCTGTTGGTGTGCTATGCGGTTCTGCAACGTTGATTTTATTCACACATAGTGCACAGCTGTTTATTGAGTCTGACCCTTGAGGGGAAGCTGAAGAAACACTGGAAATGAAGCCACTCAGAAAAAGACAGTTTTCCTTTCCTGTTTACTTGATAGATGCTTTATATCAAAAAAAAAAACCAACAAAAAACCCAAAAAAAAACCCCCAAAAACAAACCAAAACAAAAACCCAGAAAAAGAAGGAAGCATTTTTTATACAGCAGTGACATGCAAATCATTGTTTTGAATATTAGCATTATTATTTCAACCCTTCTGATGTTTTTCCCATCTTATTCTCCAGAACATTTGCTTTCATTGAAAAAGAACATAGTGGAGACGCTACTGTTGTTATTGTTCAGGAGACTATAAAATAAAAATAAGCAATGCTGTTTTTTATCAGAATGATTTAGTAGCCAGACCAACTCACTTTTTTTATATCACCTTAAATGTTGCCACAACCAGCCTTAAATATGTCATTCCCATTCTGTTTGATTGTTTTGTCAAAATAAGAAATATAAAATACATAATGGATTCAAATAAACAGAGAATGAAATGAGGTGAGCACATTCAAATCCCTGCTGATCCAATTTTGTGGGTGGGGAGGATGACTAGAAAGTTGCCACCTGTGTACTTTTTGCTGGACTCCTGCAGAACTTTCTTTACTTAACACAATTCTTGAATCAAGCAGCAGCATTATTTGAATATAAGAATTGACATAAAATTGTGAGCCATCCTCTTGGAACTGAAACTTTTCTTTAAATTAACAACACTGAAGACAATAAATTTACAAAAAGTGATGCCCTCAATCCCCTTTTCTCCTTAGATGCTCCTAACCTTCCAGTGGGAAGATCTGCACAGCCAAAAGTGATTTCCACAACCATCAATTCTGTATTCAGCACTGGGCAACTCATGACAACCTGATAAAGATAAATTGCAACAACTTGAAATGGCATAAGTCTATATGAGACTTTGAGACTTTTACAGGGATTGAGATTTAACAATTCTTTCAGTTTACCTTATATTGCTATAGACTCAACTCTAGTATATATGTCAAAAACTGAAATTCTAAATGTTCTCCTCCTGAAGGACGGTGTGATAAAGTCATAAACTACTGTGAGGATGTTACCAGCAGAACGAGTGTTTTGAACCTCAGAGAGGTTTAAAAAGCCAGGTCAAAGGGACTTGACAGAACACAGGATCCAAGATACAACCAGAGACAGAGCTGTCAAGTGCTCTGAAGACAGTTCAAACTCAGCGCTGCTTACAGAGACAGTGGAAGAGCTGAACAATGAAACAACTGATATATCAGAAAAGCAGATTTCTAGATATTTCAATGAGGAATGCTGAATAAATGCAGAACATTATTATTTTCCAACAGGATGGTAGGCTGGCCATCATGGGGTTGGAATGAGAAATGCAGATTTTAATTAAAAAAAAAAAAAAATTGCACATCCAGTTCAGAGTTAGGGAGAAATATTTCCCAATGTGTTAACTTTCAGATTACTGCACCAGGACAAATGGGTACAAGTTTTTCTTCCTCCTTTTTAAGCCATCTAAGCTGGAGGTCAAATGTTTGGATAAAAGTAAGCTCGTGCAAATTTTCCTTTTGTTGTATGTAGACTATCTTTTCCTATTATATTGCTTCTGAGTTTTATGTTAAAGTTATAATGCTCTTAATCTTCTCCTCTGTGATATCTACAGGAACAAGGACAATAGTGAAAACCTTCAGACTGAATAGTTCAGCAGCTTAGGCCAGCACATGAATTGATCAAATGCAAATAATGTCCATGACAGTCTGTGTTAGTCTGATTTATTTCAACAAATCACAAAGCTGTATTAAATAAAAAAAAATCTCAATAAGGGGCTTAATATTTTGCTGCAATTAATGCTATTCTTTGGCTTATGTATAATGGCCAATCACCAAATAAGCTCTACCAACCTCACTGCCCTTTAAAGAACCTGCTGTAAGTCTTTTGCTCTGAAATACATAGAAGAAAATAGTATAAATTCATAAAGAAAGGAAAATATTAAGAGACACATTTAAACCTGCAGATTATGTAACAGTTCTCTTTTATAAATCAAATCTCAGTAATATAATTGAAATCTCACCTTGGAGAACTGTGGCTTGCACCACTGTAGAAGATCTAATGAGGATGAACCTCACAGATGCAAGCACAAGCTTTCCCCCACTCACACACTAACAGTGGCATCCAATGAACTGCCTTTCACAAATGAGGGACATCAGGCATTTTCCAGATCTTATTTCGAGGGCTTGATTCTCCTCCTTCTAACCACATGGAACTATGTGTCCATATGGAACAAATGGTCCACTCCAGGAAAACCTGCCCTCAGTGTGCCACACATCCCTCATCTACAAACAGCACTAAAGCACAGTTTTAGTGTTAATTATGGGGCTCTTCTTTTTAGTCTTTGTGAATCATTTTTCTAATGATTCATAATGAACTCCCTAGAAAGACAAACTGAGGACCACCAACCACCACCAATGTCTGGAAGATAAAAAAGGCAAATTCATAATAAAATTAAAGATCTATATTTCTAATGACAAATGGTCAATTAGCCATGATGAATGAACTAATGTGATGACTTCAAATTAAGATGAAATACCTTTGCAAAATTTGTTCTCTATCTCAAGAAAAAAACCCAGAAGATAGATGTGGATAATAGGGGAAAAACCAGTTCTGTACTGAAAATTGAAAGCCCATCCAGACCAGCTTGCCTAAGGCACCCTGAATCTTTTCCACAGCACACAAGGGATGAGTGTGGCCTAGAAGCACATTTAGATGCAGCAGTAACCCCAGCAGAAATCACTGGGTATCCTCACAGCTTTATGCATTCCATTCAGGTTCCATACCAAACCTAGAGCAAATCAAGATCTGTTGAAAATTTCTCAACTGTCCAACTCCCATGCACTACTTGATTCTAAAAGTCCTTTGGCATCTTTAAAAATGTTTTTCTAGTATTTGTTTATTTATTTAGATTTCATTTTCCTTTTTTTTTTTTAAACAATAGACATTTTTCTACAAGAACATCTCTTTCCATTCCACAACTCCCTCTCATGGCAACAGACAAATATTGTGTTTATCCCCAGGCCCAAAGCAGATGCCACCAGCCCTGGCTTAGGCTTTAATTCCATTTGTTCTTCTTTTCAAATGAGCATTTTTCAGATGTATCTGCTGATGGAATATGCCAAAAGCAGCAACAGGGTTGGCATCCCTTCTTTTGCCCAAAGGTCTTCAGGATGAAAACCAGGGAATAAAAAAAATAAGCACACTGAAGTGCAGAGTAGCAGAATAGTGCTGGAATCCCTGAGACCCCTCTACCTGCCACCAGCCTCATTCCTCACCTGACTGCAACTTTCATTGCTCTGTCACTCAATACTGTCACGTGCATCCTTTTAAACCACATCTATATGGATTTTTTTTTACCTATCCAAGATCAAGTCACCCTGGTTTTATGGCTTTTTTTGGACATACTCCTGCACAAAATCATCTGATTCATGGTATCAGCCTTTTATTTCCATTATAAACTTGCAACTCAGCCCCCATATTTACTCACATATCCCCCTTTTCCAACTAGTCTGTAGCTGGAAAATATTATTATTGCTGATCAGAAAGGAAAAACTACTTTATGTTTCTGCCCCATTACTGAAGCTCTCTGCAGACAGATTAGTTACAGGGCAATGGGTCCCCATCTCTTTCTGAAGCTTCTTCATTATATAAAAATGTAAAGAAATATGGTGGAGCTCCAATTTAATATTACTCTCCTCCATTTTAATAAATAGCTAGCCTGGAAAACAAATTTCCTCCATAAATTTGTAGATTGTTATAGATGACACTGTCTATTAGTATTTGCATTTAGGGACTTCCACTTACAGAAAAGCATGCAATTATGTCTTTGCTATTAACTATGCTACACAAAGATAAATGTTTTTTAAGCCTGCTACAAATTCTAAAGGCCAAAGAGTTTTTATAACTAGGTCATTTTTAATGACAATAATTCGAGATTGGTCAATTCCCTGCCACTTAAAAAGAAGAATCAAGCAGATAGAACATATTTAACTTTAGCAAATTCCATTATTTCATGAAACAATTCAGCCATATATTGCTAAATCTTATACTCTATGCTTCTCTTTTTTTTTTTCCAAGAATGAAGGCTTAGCCTCCTCAGATCAGCTTGGGAAACTTTTCATTGCAAGAATTATCTACAGGAAGACCTGGAAAATAAATGGGATTACTTTATTTTTGTGCAAATAGCTTCTTAGGCTGATATCTTCTTTTCTAGCTTTGGTTTAGGAAAAGGTAAAGCAAAGTCTCCACCTGGTGGCCAGATGTATCTAAATGAAATTGAAACATTTTGCTGCCTGGTCAATATTTTAATCTCTTTCCTACTCATTCAAGCCATTGCTTCAATTTTGGTTGTTACCATTAAATAGTGGACAAAACATGTTGTAGAAAAAACATTCCTAATATAAGGAGTATACAACACTATTCATCTGTTCCTCCCAGGTTTGTAATTTTGCACAGATTAATATCCCATTTTTGCCAGTGTCTCATTATGATCACACAGTTTTAAAACACACAATTCCAAAGTGGCCCAAGAAGGTAGACAAAAATGTAGAGAAGGGTTTAAAGGGGTAGTGAGCAATTTAAACTGAAAAACTCTGCAGTATCTTCTGTAAGAAACCAAAAATTTCATAGCAGATTTCAATATAAGGAATGGGACAACCTCTGAGCTAACAGAAAAATTAAAATAAAATAGTAATTAGAAGAAGAAGAGAGTTGTTCAAATGAAGCTCAGTGTGGTGGGTTGACTCTTGCTGGGTCCCATGCTCCCACCAAAGCCCCTCTGTCACTGCCCTCCTCAGCTGGGTAGGGGAGAGAAATTATAATGACAGACTCATGGGATGGGACAAGGGCAGGCAGAGATCCCTCAGCAGAGGCCATCATGGGCAAAACAGACTTGACTTGGAGAAATTTAATGAATTTATTGCAAATCAAATCAGAGGAGGATAATAAGAAATGAAACCAAGCTTTTGAACACCTTTCCTCTACTCCACCCTCAACTTCTTTCACAGGGGCATGGAGAATGGGGGCCGTGGTCAGTTCACCACACGTTGTCTCTGCTGCTCCTTCCTCCTCAGGGGGAGGACTCCTCACAGTCTTCCCTTGCTCCAGTGTGGGGTCCCTCCCACAGGATACAGTCCTCTAGGGACGTCTCCAACATGAGTCCTTCCCACGACTCTAGTTCTGCACAAACTGTTCCAGCGTGGGTCTGTGCCTCCCATAGGATGCAGTCCTTTAGGGACAGGCTCTTCCAGCATGGGCCCCCACAGAGTCACAGGTCCTGCCTGCTCCACCACAGGGTCACAGCTTCCTTTGGGCATCCCCTGCTTTGTTGTGGGATCTTCCAGGAGCTGCAGTTGGATCTCTGCTCCCCTTACCACGCAAACCCAGTATAATCACAAAGTTGATCTAGCGGCATCACTGGAAGTGATACACTTCAATCACAATTTTAAGGAAACTTGTTTGCGCACGTGCCATGCACAATGATTGCAGTAGATGACAATATAGTCTCTGGTGATGAAGATATTTTTGTAGTACAGGAATTTACATAACTATTGGCCAAAGAAAATCTTTCCAAGTAAAAATTAACAAATAATCTATGAATTGTTTAGATGTACTATAAACTACAGGTGTTTTTCTTCATGAAATTATTGCAATTATATGATAACATTAATGTAAATTCTACATAAATATATTTCAAACTAAAAGTTAATTTCCCCTTGAAATATTCTGTGCATGGTCCAGTTCTTTATCATTAATCTTCTGTTTTGGGCATCTCTGGTCACCTAAGCCAATCACTAGTACAACTGTTAATTGGTTTTGACAGGGACAAAAAAAATAGTGTGCCACAACCACCACGACAGCTTTGGGTCTAATGATCCAAAATTAAATGAATGACTACACTCCCTTTGACATCAGCTATCAAATCATAACTTGTTGGAGCAAATACTGCAGATTCCTACTGTAGAACTGCAAATTTATAGGCCACTGGGTTTTTTTAGTTATTTTGAGAGTTTCCACCCTGATTAAGTACTTGCCAAAAAATCAAATAGAGTACTATAAAGACCAGCAAATTCTTTTGTTTAGGACAAAACAAAGCCACTGTAGAAGAAACTATCCTCTTTTGTGTAACTAAAAAACACAAGGGAAGTTCAGACCATATATGACTTATGAGTTTATAATGGAGACTAAGTTAAGAATTAAAAAAAAATAATAATAATGTTGAAGAATTTCCAAGTATACACATAGAAAATGGACAGAGAATGTCTTTGAAACTGTACAGTCCTGCTCTTGCCAGAACAGCAGGTGAGAAAACCAGACAACCACTCAGAAATGCCTATGCAGCCAATTCTTTCACATCCTTTCACTTTGGGACTGTTCCACTCAATATGGAATAGCTATACAGTCACTGACACAGAGTGATAAAACATATATATCACAGCTTTTACAGAGCAGCGTCACAGTAACCTCCCTCATGTACCCATGGGCACTGTGGCTCAGCCCTGGCAATGGCCTGAGGTCTCCCCAGCACACAAAACACACACTGGGCACACCAGGGGCTGTATCCCTGTGGACAGGACTAAGCATCACGATCACAACAACTTTCAGACCACTCATGGATATGCAGAATCAAGGTTTTAAAGACAATCACCTTAACAGCAAATTTCTAACTCTAAACGAAAAATTAAGGAAGTATCCACATACTTCTACCTTTGCCAAGTTATTCCTGGTGTTGTATTAAAAAAAATATTGTTTTTGTCAGTCAGTGTGATATTTATCAGTAAAAAGACCAATAAACTCCTACAACAGGAAAAAAAGTTAATTTTTAAAATCACACAGAAGTATTGAAGAAAGAGGAGTACCTAAACAACATTCCCACACATGAATGTAAAAGACTTACCAACACCACATCACAAAATAAAACATTTCAGAAGGAAAAAATATCTCTGAGGTAATCTCCTTCAATCTTACAGGAAACAGCCCAAGCTTGCTCCCTTCAGGCATTTCATCTAATCTAGCTCTAAATAAGCCATATAATGAGCCTTCTAGTTTCCCCTGGGAACTTATTCTACAGTCTAATAGAATTCCTTTTGAGGAAGTTTAAATTATTTTTAATTTCCTCCCATTACTTCTAGTTATATATACCATATTATTCTTCATATAGTAAAACCTTTTTGAAATACAGTAAACGTAATTTTTCTTTTCAAAAATCTAACCCTTGCCATCATTAATCAGCTTACTTAATTCAACAAGGTTTTCTTTTCCAAGCTGATTTAATTCTCTTGAAAGGTTACAAAGTGAAAACTAACTAAAAAGATTGCATTGTTTATAGATATAAAGATATATATAAAGTATAATAATGTTGAAAGGTATCCTACAAACATGATATACTCAAAAATTAGGGTTATTGGTATCAAGGAGATAAATTAGGTGAGTGTCCATTCCTTTAAATTGAAAATCTCCTTGCTGAGAAATACTTGGAGTGTAAGAATAGCAGTGAAGGGAAAAAACCTCAGTGTAAATTCTTACTGTCTGGATGGAACAGTCATTGTCAAAATAATCTACTTGTTTATTAATAAACCCTTCTAGCTCAGCCTTATTTACTCTCTTAACCATATAGATCTATAGAAGGCACATGTTGGGAAAAAGCCATTACACCAGAAGATGTGTAAATTTGAAAGAAATAAGCTAGGAAAACGGCTTTTTGGTACTGTTGTATATTGTCTGACATTCTTCAACCACATATTGATGGTTCCCTGTTATGGATAGTTCTGGTAAAGGATGTTTGTACCTGGAGAGTAGCATGGAAGGTGACTGGGCATGTCTGTACTCCCTGCGTGCTGTATCACCGTGCATGGATGTGAAGCAGCTGGCCTGAATATGATATCAACTCTGGAACAGAGCACTAATCCAGCTGCCCAAATGGGACCAAGCTTAGTTACTGCACAGAAACCGTCTGTTCTCAAACTGAATCACCTAAAACTAGTTCAGCTCTGTGTACAAGACACTGTGCCTAATCCAAGAAAATAATAGTTATCAAAGAGTAAGCAAGACCGGACTGGACCTCTCAAGGCCATTTGGCGTGACTCCTGCTCAAAGTGCCAGGGTAACCTGTGACAGTAACCTGGACAAAGTCAGGACAACCTGTCCAGGGCCACATTCAGTCAAGGGTTTGTATCTCCAAGAAATGGAGAAGCCACAGTCTCCAAGGCAAACTGTGCTTATCTGGTGCTTATCTGGTCCCACGAGACTGAATTGTTTTTCTTTCATCTGTCTGAAACTTTGCTTGCTTCAAGTTGTGTCCATTGCTCCTCTACTGCACATCCCTAAGAAGAGTCTGGTTGTTTTCTCTTTACCTTCAGTTTAGGCAGCTGAAGACAGATGAAACCCAGACCAGTATATGGCTAGATGTCCTCACCACACAGAAACACTGCTCACACACATTCAACCCATGGTTCATCAGAAGCACAAATATCTGATTTTGCTGCAAAGCTGCCTTCCAGCCAGCCAGCTTCCAGCTTGGACTGTTGTATGGGGTCGTTATAATACCAAAAGGATTTTTGCTTTTTATACACTGCAGGTGTCCCTCCCTTGGCCCTGTGTGTGTCCACGTTGCTGAAAAGTGGTCCCTAGCTCAATCTTCTTATCCATCCTCATATATGTAAAAGTATCAATTTTTGGTGGAAAAAATCCCACCACCAATAAACTCTATTTTAAAAATACACTAAAGTATTTCTGAAGAAAACTAACTGCACGAATTAGGTTGCATGGACTAAATGCAATGAAATCTTATAGCAAGCATTAAACAGAATTGTATTGTCCAGGTTCAAACCTGTTACTTAAAACAACTTGTTAAACAGCTGTTGTATCTACAGGCACCTGCAATTACAAGCTGCCTCCCTATCTGATTTTCCAGTTCCTCAGGCACCAGGAACTATACACCCAAGCACGCCCTGAACTACTTCAGTCTCACAAGCTCAGTGCTCCCACATACACCCAGCTGGAATCCAAGCATGGGCTTTTTTCACCTGACATCATTCAGGGGACAGGCACCCAAAAAGCAATGCTCTTTCTGCCCCTCAGGGCTCCCTGGTCATGAGAGACTGCTTTGCATAGAACATGGGCTAGTGTTCTTAAACTATTTTTTAATTTTTAAGAGTTGACAGAGAAGAGGGTAGCAAACACTAATCAGCAGTTTAACAGTTAAATCATTCACCTAGAAAACAATGGATGTTTTCAGCTTGACAGTGTCAAAAAACATACCTTCCATCACCAAGCCATAAAGGCATAAGTAACCTTTTCATTCACTCCTCTTGAAACTGCTCTACTGTAGACAAAGTAATGAACAGGTCAGAGAAGCAAGCATTTAGAGCACATACCTTAATCTCTCTAATTCTGTACCCTAGCAGCTAGGCTACCAAATCATACCCTTTCCTCTTTCGCACAAGGAATCCCAAATGCCTTGCTGCACTGCTGCACAGCTTTGTTCTTTCTCAAAATGTCAGTCTGTAGGCACTTTTTCCATGTTCTGGCTATGGGTTTAGTAGGAGTTTGTTCTTGGAACTTGCAACAGCTGAGGAAGTGATGTAAACAGCACACACTGTATGAAAAATGAGCATTTTCTTCCTAACTGGTGGATGTGTTTTATGAACTGCTGCTCACTGTGTTGCATGAGCTATTTTCAGATGTGCAGGTCAGGTTCAGATGCACAGAGAGATGTCCCTACTTACACTCCACACACCTTGTTCTGGAAGGGTGTGCAACTTAAAACACATTCTCACCCTCATGTTTTTCTATGACCAACATGTAGACTGTTTTAAATCCCACACTGAGAGATCAGACGTTCCCCCATACAGACTACAGGAAGCCTTCACATTCCCAAAAGGTTTCTGTGCCTGGGACACAAAACCCAAATGTTAGATACTGTACAAGGCCTTTTCTGGATCTAGTGCCATAAACTTTTTTAAGGCATCACACCTCATTAGGCACAAAATAAGGCCTAGTAAGTTTCACTTAACTTTTCCATCTGGCTATCAAAGTAGATTCCACAGCCTGTGGCACAGGACAGATGTTTTGGGATACGCTCTTAATGACTCAAGAATCCAAGGGGAGAAATGCTTAAATCAGCCAAAGAGAAACACTGCCTAGAGGCACCTGAGAGGTGCCACCCTTCTTTAGCCAGCTTATGCTGCAGGGAGATTCTTCCATCCACTCATTCACAGTCCTGTAGATCCTTATAAAACTAAAGCCTAATTTGACTCATACTCTACCATGCTTCATCCTTTAAAACAGAAAATGAGGATACATTCTACCATGAAGTAGGCTGGTACAGTAAATCCAAGTGAAGCAAATGCAAAGTTAATTTTCTATTTCAGACCAAAGTTGGTCTTTCCCTTTTCTTAGTTTTTAATTTCTTTCAGGTGTGTGGTTTAATCCAAGAGCTATCAGCCATTTGATCTCTCTTGCTGAAGGTGTCCTGCTTTGCTGAAAATGATCCAAGATTAATTAGGGGAAATAAAGGATGCAAAATGCAGTGAACATGACAGGATTATGAAACTCCTAATATCTGCTCCCAGAGTTGTTTCATCAATGAGTTTTTAATATAAAAATGATTACAAATTCCTTTGAGCAGAAACTGGAGCATAGGTTTTCCCCAGCTCAAGAAATTGTCTAGTTACTAGGCTTGACTCCTGTGGCTAGAGAGACATATCACAGCTCTTTAATACTTTTTAGTACAGTAAAACAGCTTCAAGGGGGTGAGTACCAAGCTTTTAGCTTGAAGGTGGGAAATGAGAGATGAAGGCTTGAACCCTTGGAGGCAGAAGGGGGACTACTGGCTTAATGCAAAAGTAAGTGAAATTCCATGTTATATGGAATGTCAGATTAGAGATCAATGGCTCCATGGCTTAAAAGAAAATGAACATAATTAAAGGGCTTGATCATATATTATGCGTTAAGTTCAAACTCCTATGAAATCAAGGTGATTAAACACTAAAGAATTAACCAGAATCAAAGTCTGTCAAATAGTGTTTTCCCTCTTAACACCTTGGTATTCTTTTAAAGTACAAAAATAAAAAGAATATTAAACCCATTTAAACCCCACTTTTATTCCATTTCTTTATATTCACAGGAAAATAATTTCACAGAACTAGGCCTAATTATATTTCAGGGTCACTCAGTAGGATTCCTAATGTTTACTGCTCACTAAAAATTATGCTGCAATCACCATTTTAATTCCTTCATTATGCAGATCTAGACACAGTAGCCCTAGAAACTTTCTTATTAAAACTGCAGGAATCAAGATAGCTGTCCCTAAAGCCAGTTCAGAGCTGACTAAATATTTGCATTATTTTGTTTCACGATGTTTTTTATGATGGAAAAATTGATTGTTGAAGAGAAATAAAAAAAAAGATGAGATTTTAAACTGTGTGTAAACAATTGAGATATAGAAGTAAGTGGGCATTAATGGAAATGTGCAGTTTTAGGTGCTTTTGAATTACCAGCCTGCAAATACAGCATCTATTTCTCTGCAGATAACAGGAATTTGCCACAAAACAGTTTCTTATATCAGGTATCCCCTAAAATAGCATCTCCAGCCTTTTCCTCCTACTCTGCCTAATCATCATGAGAGCTTTAAGGCTCATCTAGTCCAATCTCCCTGCAGGAACATCTCCAACTAGATTAGTTTGCTCAGAGCCATGTCCAAACCTCTCTTAAATGTTTCCAGGGATGGGGCATCTACCACCTCTCTGAGCAAACTGCACCAGTGGTTGGCAACCCCCGTTGCAATAAACCTTTTCCTTGTATCTACTTTAAGTCTACCTTCTTTTAGTTTAAAACTTGCCCTATTGCAACAGGCCCTGCTAAAATGTTTCTCCCCAGCTTCATCATTTTAAGCTTTAGGTACTGGAAGGCTGCTAGAAAGTTCCCATTTAGCCTTTCCTTATCCAAACTGAGCCCCAGCTCTCTTAGCCTGCCTCCACAGGAGAGGTGTTACAGCCCTCTGAGCGTCTTCATGGCCTCCTCTGGACCTGTTCCAACAGACCTGTCTTTCCTGTGCTGAAGAGTGGAAAGCTGGACACTCTACTCCAGGTTTCGCCTTTTCTCAGAACATAAGCAGAGAGATGTTCATTTACAGGGATATTTAAGGCCAGGGTGGTCCCTGCAGATGCACCAGGAGCAACCCCTGGGTGTACAGGGCCAGCAGCTGCCAGTGCAGCTGCCAGGATCCATCAGAACAATCTGCCTCCCACACACAGGCAAGAGCAGGATCACATCCCTCTGTGCCTTTAAGGACACTGTCACCATACACACACCTCCCAGGGCAATCAGGAGAGCAGCCAAGCTGATATCACAAATTTCTCTCATGGCAAGTGTCTCCTGCTGCCCTGCACACACTGGATGCTAAAAATTATTCCCAGCTGTAACTGGAGAGGCTTTCCCAGTCTCTGCTATTCCCATTCTCAAATCAGTTAGTAAAGCCCTATACATTATCAGAGCTGGGTTTTTTGGGAATCCCTGTTCCCCAGGACTACTCAGGAGGGATCAAGAGACAAGTCCTTAGCTTTCTGAGGAAGAAGTCTTTTTTGCCCTCTTCTTGTACCTCCATGTAGCATATACACTCTGCAATGTCTACATAGGAGTTGTCTGTAAGTGGGAGACAACACAATCTGCCAGGGAAGAAGTACCCTGATCCTTTTTGAGTACTCAAAGCAAGGCTTTGGATGCTCCTAAGGTACAAAGAATAGCTGCAGCAGTAACAGGGAAATTCAAGTGAAGAGGTACCTCTAGAGTTCCCGTAGTTAACCTCCTGCTCTGAACTGGGTCAGCTATGTGGTCAGACCAGGTTTCTCAGAACTTTATCCAGTTGGGTGTAGGTAAATACAAAGGATGTCCTACATCTCTGGGCAACCTTCTGCAACACTTGACTGTCTTCATTCTGAAAAGATCATGCTTTCCAGCCTAAACCTTTCATCTTAATTTATGGCCATTTGTTCCTGTTACATTTAATTGTGTTTCTACTGACCTATTTCTCCAGTCTCTCTCTGGATTGCTGCCTGTGGTCCTTAAGGTCTTATTACAACTTGGTATAACGTGCAAACTTCACGGGCAAATACTCTATTGCTTCTTTATCACAGATAGAGTAGGATGCACTTGGAAGAAAGAAGCAGCAAAATGTTTACCGATAAAAACCATTTGATAATTTAAGAGTGGTTTAACAAAATCTGATGGCAAGATACACTTGATTTATTTACTGCATAGAGGTCAGGGTCAGACAAAATTGACAGGGAGACCCTCCTGTTGAGTCATGAGCCTCAGAAAGGACCTCCCTCTTGCTTTCCAACTCCCTTTCACAAGGGAGTTGAGCTGTAGCTGGATCCAGCCTTTATCTCAGCCTTAGTAAACGGTTTATGTCTAAAAGATTGTGTGTGCACAATCATAGTTAAGATTACAAAGTTTAATAAGCTATTGTTCACTTACCAAGAATCTGCTGCAGAAAGCAACCTCTCAGCCTCAAGGAGTAACCATGCGAAGTGTCCCTACTCAAGAGGAGAGTCTGGCACAAAGCCGTTTCAGGCCCTGGGCTTTCCACTACTTATGGACTGAGATAATTGACTCACAGTCGTATCTGCATAGCAATGACAGCTGTTAGTTTTTTCCAAACCTGGTTTGAGCCCAGCCTTGACCAGCACTATGGCTCAGATTAGCCCTTGGCTATCGTGTTGTCTGTGAGCCCTGAGTCTACTGATTCAGATGCAGCCATTGTGGCCAGACATATCTATTACATTTGGGATGGGCTGTTTATTTGGGAGGAGTGTGGGAATAGATAAGGTACAGGGGTAGCAAAAAAGTAAGGGCAGGAAGCACAGTTGTCTGTGAAGAGTGAAACTTGTCCCCACCCCTCGGTCTGCAGCTAACACAACACCCTCAAGCACACACATGCAGTCCTCTGCAGACTGGTAATTAATTGGTAATTAATGGGTAATTAAAAGCACTGTCAAAGACTCTTTTCCATCCTTTAATTTGCCTTTATGAAACAGATGATAATCTGTTAGTTTCTAGGAGCTCTTCTTCAAACACTACACTGGTACTTAATTTCCTAACCTTTTACTGAAAACTGATCTTATCACGCTAGTTTAGCGCTGAAACCTCAATTTGTGCCTGAAAGCTTACACTTCTACGCTGCCTGACCCATGCAAACATTCAATAACTAGTCAGCCCTTTTCAAAGCATCTGAACCACCTCCTACTCCCAGTGAAGCTTCTTCCTTCTCTGCCTCTCTTCCTACATGAATCCTCAATGATCTTGTCTCCAACTCAAAGGCCCAGTTTCTGGTGGCTCTAGTCTGACTACATTTCCTCTGCAAGTAGTGCAAAATTACTCCTAAATCAGCCAAAAGTGTTCAGCAAAATCAGCAAGAAGTACTTCCTCTTGGAAGTCCCACGCAACACATACTGCTGTAGCTTCAGATATTTTCCAATGCATTGATCAAGAGCAAAGGTCACAGAAAACTTTACAATGTCTTAGGCAGAGCAAGTTACACAGAGGAGATAAGCATTTTATTTAATATTTTTAATATCAATTTTATTTTATTCATGACAGAAAGGCAGTATACTCATGAACGTTTTGAATTCCAAACAAATGAAACTGGTTCTCTATCACTTTTGTGGATTAAAAATAATCACAGTCATCAATGATACTGTATAAATAAATACAAATATAGAAAAAAAGATAAACATTACTTTCAAATTAAGTTTTAGCAAAAAAATTTACTACTACACAAAGTACTGCATTTTTTCAGCATTATGCTCACTCTAAAACAAATAGGAAACACCTCTAAAGTTCTACATCCTACATAATTGACAACTTCTTCCAACTAGGTTCTGAGTATAGATTCTCCTTCTTGCAAGAAAAATGTTGTAACAGCAGAGGTACACGCCAGAGAAAGAAGACTGGGCATAAAATACATAGCCAGACCTCCCAGCAACTTAATCTAATGATCACAGCACACCCTTGTAATGCACTTCTGAGATTCTGCATCAACAGTGGCAAACAAGACATTCTTCATATTTACAGATGCAGTACAATACTGAAATACTTTCAATTATCTGATTTTTACTTAAAGCATTTTGAGTGTCAGACCTTCAGTAAAGGAATTACTACCACAAGCTGGTCTCATTACTAGTTGAAAACAAAATGCACGTTCTGGCAAATAAATCTAACATTTGCAATTTGCGGAACATAAAAATAATACACACAGCCGTTTGTTTTTTTCATACATCATTTCTAGGCTCCATTTTGTAACATTGGAGAAGCAATATTTTACAACCACATACAAGTTAAAGCATAATGTACATTAGCAAAAAACTCACCTAACTTAATACATACAAGGTGTGTATTACTGTACACAACACATCTGCATTTAGGGTATCCAAATGATTTTTAAAAAGAACAGATGCCCAAGATCCTACATTTCCAACTGAAAGACAGCCAGAAGTTGGAATCAGTGTTAATTAACACGTGTCAGTTCTTTTACGTGGCACTACAATGAACCAGCACAGCAAGTGTAAAAGTCATCACTCAACATGAGTAATGTTGCACGATACAACCATTGTGTTTTATACTAACAGCCAGCAGTATGTCTAACTATTGACAAAGAATGTGCCAGGTAAGCTTACAATTTTAAGCAGGAAAAACCTGAAATTCTGAAATACAAAGAAACAATGCAATGTAAAGACAACAATCACAAATGGTTACAAAGCCCCATCACTTTTTTTCTAATCACTATATTAACATAACACTACTGATATTTTAAATAGTATTTACCTGAAAATTTGATCTTACACATTTTCTGGTTTGTTAGTAATGGGCATTTTTCACTTGTACAACGAAAATATTATAAGCTTCAAGAATAATTCACCAGCAGTGAGCCTTGTAAAGATCAGCTGGCATTATCTCCCCACTTATTTGACTTTCCCAGACATCTCTCTTACTGAAAAATTTATTAAAAAATCTGTTTTGCAGATAGAGCTTTCAGATTTTCACATGAATTAAATACATTGTGATGGGAAGGGAAGGGGCTGGGGGGGGGG
>VXBB01002550.1:153023-175135 GCA_013399915.1 Illadopsis cleaveri
GGGCTGGGGGGGGGGCAGGGTGGCAAAGGAGATATATGTTGTTAAATCTTGTTTACTTCTAGAGATGCATTAGATATGTTGTCTATCATTAGGGTTGTATTCATTTCCTCACTGAAATTCAAACAATCACAGAGCATACAAGGAAAACCCCCCATTGCTTCAGGACTCTTCATACTTTATCTTTGTCCAAACAACTGAGGAAAGAGGTGAGGGCAAAAAATAAATAAACTAATAAATGAGAAAAACAACTGACAAATTCTTTCATTCATCCATTTCAAACTAGATCCTGAAAAAAACCACCCTTCTAAGATACACGGTATTACCATCACTTTTCAGTTCTGAAATTTCCTCCTCCCACAAAGGAGAAAAGAAGAAAAGGTTCTGAATGTTCCCCTTTAAGATACAAACAATATTTTGACTTGACAGTGTATTGACTAAACACCTGGAGAAAACTCCCTCTCTTCATTCTGGCAGATGGAGAGGAAGATGAAGGAGAGATATCAGTGGAACACACATGCTCGGCAGAGTGAAAAATCCCAAAATTATGCAATTCAGATACCAAGAGAACCTTCAGAAGGGGCAATGGCATCTGTACATCAAGAGGTAATTGAAAACAACTTAATGCATGTCTCTCCCACAAATGGGGAGGCAGATCCAGTAAACGCTAAGACTTTTCTCACATGGAAACTCTGGAATCAGAAACAAAGAAAAGAGTATGTCTCGCATCTTTGTTTTCTGAACATCCAAAACATGGAGACATCACCACTGTAAACCAGATGTTACTGCAAATAAAGATTATATATATACATACAAAAACGTTGAGAGCATTCCAACAAAAAGGTTGATTGGTTTATTTTGCTTTGAAGTAGTGCTTTTCTAACTGCAGCCTACTGATTATTCAACTAATTTTTTGACAGTAGCTTCACACACTGCCTTTTCAGACTGTAGAACATCAGAATCACAAGTCTCAGCCAGTGGTTCTGGTAGCAGATTTACTCTGTGTTATGACTACTTTACTTTTCTTGTCATCATAATGCTGAAAAAATCGCAACGTCCTCACAGTACTGTCCATCTTTTGTACGTTTTCCTTCCTTTCAGTGTTGTAAACTCAGATCCTTTGTTAATGGTATTCCAGCAGCCACTTTACCAAACTCCCCTCAGAAACTTTTTTATAGCTAATGCTGTGCTTCAAAAAGCTTGTTTCTCTTCTTTGCCCAACTTCTGTCAGCAAAATCAGAATTTTCATCATAATTATATTCTGGTTCACAAAGGGAAGCACAGTAACTAGAATCTGGCCACTTCACTTGCAATTCTTTTTTCTGATTAGAGTCTGTCAACTGGAATGGGACAGCACCCGCGGTGAGAGCAGACTGCATGGCCTGCAGCAATTAGGGTATCAGACAGATTGCTATCCTCACACAGAACATCCACCTCTAACTTCATTTCAGAGCCGTAGTGGATAAAATGAAATATCAGACCTGGTTTATGAAGAAGCTTCTGAAACAGAAGTATAGCCTCCTCACTCCAGTGTTCCCCCTTGCCAGGAGAGGTATCATGCAAAGAGCAAGAGTGTGCCAAGCGCGGCAAGTGTAACAGACTTTCTGGAACAAGTTTAAGTTTATAGATATCAGAATAAGGGATGGTCCTCAGAAAGCCATAATCAATAAATGTAAGAAAAACAGACTGACTTGTTACTTCACTGATTTCTGCCCTGTACCACTCTGCTTCCTGCCCAAACTCGATCAAGCAAGTAGTACCAGGTGCCACCTGTTCTTCTGGCAGAGCTGGCAAGTCCTCAGGAAGGTCAGAGAGCAGCACGGACAAGTTTTGCATGCAATCAAAGAAGATTTCAAACTGGACGCTGAAGTTTGAAGGATCAGTAACTGCAGTTGCACACCCAGGATATGTTCTGCCAGTACGCAGCAGCATCCACATGACTGGATTTATCTTCAGTGATGTATCAAACTCCTTACAGTTTGTATTACTACCTTTTTCTGGTCCAACAATTGTCCAACAATGACTTAAGAGCTGGTTCAAATACTCCTGAAGCATAACTTCTCCTACTAAAATATCTACCTCCCAGATACCAGATGATTTCAAATGTCTCAAAAACAAGATCCTTATTTCACAATCCAGGAGTGCATTTACTGCATGGCCTAAGTGAATTTTCTTCAGGTTTTTAAAACAATTCCATCTACAAAGAACAGCTTGTTTAGGAATGCTTCTAATGTCATCGCTGAGCATCTTTGCATTATTTAAGGACACTATCTCACATACACCATAATCCATGAAAAAAACTAGCATTAACTTTTCCCTGACAAATTTCTTTATCACTTTTGATCGATACCACTTTAAGTTCTTTTCAGATTGTGTAATGCATTCCAGTCCTTTTTCAATGTCATCCACTCTAAGCAAATCACTTCTTTGTGCTTCTTTCTCAAGCATTACATTTAACTCATGTAGTATTTGCAGATTTTTAAGTAACTGTACATAAAATTCTCCACTCTTTGAAATATTAACTACTTCTGCTGCTTCTACTTGTCCAGAATTTAAAACCTGATGAAGGATATTTAAGGGTTTTACAGAAATTTTTTTCATCCCAGAAGCCTTGGTTTTATTTTGGCCACCAAATCTATTCTTAGACTTCCGAGGATTATAATTTTGTTTAGGCTTATTTTCCAAATCAAATATCCACGTGCTTTTCAACCTTATGCTGTTTACTTTATGCAAAAGGCTGTTAGACAAAGACTCTCCATCACAAATTACATCTATTTCCCATTTTTCTCCATGTTGCTGTAAGAACTTGCAAGCTACTGGCCTGTCACTTACTGTTCTTGCAAAATAAGCAGCACTTTCTTTAGTCCAGCTTTCACCAGGAAAGCTTTTTACACTGCTAAGGAAACAATGAACACTAAACCTTGGCAGAGTTAAGAACTTTTCTGGAATCCTGCAGATTTTTGACAAACTTACAACTGCAGCATTACCATAGTCAATAAATTCTACCTCATAGGAGTTTCGTGATTTCAAAGTTTTAATAACTGCTCTATAGTAAAAACAATCAGCGTCATGCTCTGCAACAATGAGATCCCCTACCATGAGCTCATTTAAACAATTTTCCTGACCTCTATTCTCCAAGCTTTCATTTAAATCATCTGCTAGTTTTATTATTAAGTTTTCATCCTCTGCAAAGTGAACATAGAAACTTGACGGACTATTCATATGAGAAATATAACCTGCTGCTTCGGTATTCACCTGGATATCACGTTGAGGAAGACTGATTAATGTAGGTATGTTTTCATTACTCTTTTCTTGTTGATCTGTACAATTTGGTCTTTCATTCCAAGATTCAGAGAGCGCATTTACAGTTATTTCCTTTGAATATAAAGCAGAATAAGAGAGTGAGTGAGAAGCAGGTTGTCCAATCCAGCATTCCTCTGCATTCTCTGGAAGAGCACAGAAAGTATTTCTAAAACCTTGCTCTTTGCTGTCCTGTGAAGTTTGCTGTTTTGAGAATCCACTGCACAACTCTGGTGTGCTACATGCAGTTTGCTCTTCATCTCTAAAATTCCCTCCAGTATCTGCCTGGTAATATTCACCATGAACCTGGCATTTCACTTCAGTTTTCAATTTAAGTATTTCAGGATCTTTAACACTTACTTTACCAATTTCTTTGTCATCTTTCATGTGACATATCCCTCCCTTACTACTTCTCAATTGTTCTGTATGGCTTTCCCGTGCCAACTCTTCTAATATCTTTTCTTTAATTTTCTGACTTACTTTGAGCTGTCCATCATACAACTCCACAACAATTTTTCCATCTGATTCTCTGGACAAAATTACAGCCTTCAGCAGTTTACCAAGAAATGTTTTTACAAACCACATAGTAATTCTTGCTGGAAATTCTGCCCCCCTAAGATCTGACAGATAGAATTTAATAGCTTGCATGGGTGTGAATAGTAGGTCAGTGGCAGAATCTGGAATAGGCATCAACTGGTCTCGCTCCACCATACTCTTATTTCCAAAATCCACATAGTCAACCCACAGAAAGGATGTTGATTCCACAGGAAAAGCCAAAGCTCTGTAAAAGAGACCATCTTCCACATATCTGGCTATACATAGCCGCGCATTGCTATGATAATTTCCATTACTTGACATTTTACTTATATCATTAACCTTCTTCATCAATGCTTCAAGAGTTTCAGTGTTTCGTTTAAGATGACAATAGAATTTTGAAGGACTGTTTATGTGAGTAATGTAAACCTCCTCCTCACTTCCAATTTTTATATTAAAAGATGAATAGCAAAAACTGTACAGAGAACCCAAAGATGAAAGGCTTCTCCGTCCAACACATTCAGACTGGGTGAGACCACGTTCCCTGAGGAATTCCTCTACACTAGTAAGTGGAGTCTGTAAGTCAACTACATTGCATAAACAGTTGGGGCTCACAAGAACAAGAGCATAAATGGTGCAAGTCAGTGGCCCTCCAGAAGAAGAAATGAAGTCTTCAAATTGTCTTTGCACATCTTCAGACCAATTAAGTGAGCCAGTCTGTAAGACCACATTTTTAAGTCCACACCGAAATGCTTGACCCTCTAGAGTTAGGAAATCTGGAATAACACCCTGAACATCGTTCACTGAAACTCTTTCCCGATAACCATAGTCTACAAAAACCACATCCACTTCATTTGTGGATACCTGCTGAACAACAGCTGCTCTGTACCACTTCCCATCTTTGGGACACTTAACAACACAGGCAACCTGTCCAGTTTTGTAGGGACTGGTATGATCTTTATAGTAAGTCTGAATTTGTCCCATTAAGTTATGTAGCTCTGGCAATTTGCTTTGCAGCTGACATGAAAAATCTGCTGGGGAAAAAATGCAAGAACACACCACTTCATAAACAGCTCCTGGTTTAAACACAAGCCCTTTATAAACTAGTTTTTCTTCACATACTGATTTATGCATTTTAGAGACAGCACCTTCTCCTAAACAGGATGGCACAAAAGATTCTTTAGGCACTGGTGGCACATTTAATGATCTTTCCTTCTGAAGTACGTCTCCATTTCCAGATACCTTATTTTTGCAAATATTACTGGTGCTCTCTGCATTGATTTTTTCTTTTTTACATTTGAGGTGACTCCCCTTGTGCTGCTTTTTTGCTGCCCTTAGAACAGAATCTGGTGGCTTTAGACGATATTCAGCATAACCAGCTTGAACCATACATGTGGCAACGTTTCCTTGCAGGAAACCAGTATGACACTGCACATTAACAATGTACTTGTTGTTTTGCTTTCCAGTAACATGAAGCAGAAGTGGTTTGTTCAACACCATGCTTTTAAAGAAATCAGTTTCTTTTTTAACCCACACACCATCAACAGGAAATGCGCAAGCAAGGGAACAACACATAGCTAAAGCTGGTAAATCAGAAAACTGGGGAAGCAATGTTTTCACATAGTGACATGGTATGGTATCCATATTTCCAAAATCCAAAAAGAAAACCATAATGCTAACACGAAACACTTTTGTGACAACACCCCGGTAATAACACCCATCCCTGCTATAGCGGGCACAGCACAGCAACCCAGGTTCTGGCTTTTTAAGGACCATCTCATCATCTCTACACTTACTGTATGTGCAGGCAATATTTTTCATCAGCATCCGAAACTCATTCTGGTATCTACATGTTTGAATCCAAAAGTCAGATGGATTTACAACATATACTACAAAAGCTCCATAAAATGAGTTCATTTGCATCTCTTCTCTCTTGCAGTGGATGGAGAAAGAAACGTCCCATTCAGGTAAGCAGATTTTTGTATCTTTGTTTCCAGAGCAATTCTTAGATGAATTGTTTCTTTCAGGACTTAGTTTGTGGTTTAGTGCAGTACTTCTGTTTTCTGTTTCCGAAAGCGAGACAGAGGGTGCAGCTGTCTCATTCTGGTTTTCTGGATGCTCAGCATTAATTCCAAGATTTTGTTTCTGCAGCGTTATGTAATACAAGCGCTCAGTGTTATTATACAAATCAACATGGACACACACGGAGGTTTGTCCTATTAAGGCTTGGGTAAGTTCCTTGAGCTGGAATTTTATTACTGTTTCGTCCTGACTACCAAAACAAGACAATGCACATGGAAATGAAATCATTGGTAATGTCATGAACTCAGCTTTCAGTTTCTGAATACAACTAGGTGGCACAGTTTCAGTAATACCAAAATCCATAAACCAGACCTCCACATGGTCAGAGAGAAGTTGTTTTATCACTCCTCTATGCCATTGTCCATTTTGCCTCTTGGCAGCACAGAGCAGCCCTAAACTATCACAAGATGTGGTATTTTCTCCAACAAGAGCTTCATAGTACAAATGCATAGCTCCTGTCAAACATTCCAGCTCTTTCTGCCATTTCTGTATCTGACAATAAAATTTATTTGGGCTTATTGCACCAGTTATTTTTACGTTTTCTTTACTGCCAACAGGTAGACGTGGAAAGAGTTGATCTGGAACATGCCAAAAATCTGTTGGTTTCTCAGAATTATTCAAGGTAAGTAACTCCCTGAATGGATACTTCTGTTCCAACAGTTGTGGCATTCTCTTACAAAGCATTCCTTGGGGCAATGCTCTTAAAGTTTCTACAACAAGACAGAATGAATCGCCATCAATAAATTTACCCAGCTGCAGTTCAAGAACATCAGCAATAATCTTAGGCACTTCTAGAATGAACAGCTGACACGGTGTAACAGCCTTCACGTGACCGGTGATCTGTAATCCTACCAGAGATGAAAAATAGTTAATGGCTTTTGGACTCCATCTTTCTCCAAGAGGAAGTATGCTTGCAAAAACACCCAAAATCACCTTTGGAGGCAGCTGAAACAATTCATCACAAGCAGCAGCAAGATGTGTTTCCTCAACAGCCAACACATGTCCAGTGTCTATAAGAAAAGCCTCATAGATATTCCCTTTCTTTCTCAGAACTCTTCCTCTATGCCATTCTCCTTCTGTGTCTTCCACCAAGCAAGATCCACCAACACAGACATCATCTTTCACTTTGAACACACGCTGTATTTCATTTTGTAGTATGTAATAGTCAAGCTCACACCCTGCGTTGCATTGAGCCTGGAACACTATAACCAAGCACTCAGGATGACATTCTACATGAGTTATCTTCAATTTCTTATCTACTGAGCCTGGTGAAGGAGTCAGAGATTCCATCCTGCCTGCAAAGAAAAGGAGTACGATCATCTTGATAATTTTCTGCCTTTTTTTTTTTTGCAACTAATTCCTTACATGATAGATGACATTTGTTTTCAAAATGGCTTAACAGTATATTATTAAAATTCTGGCTAAAACATACACCAAACATTTAAGAATGTCATGTTTTAGGCAACTGGTATACACTCCACACAATTCTCTTAGTAAAGACACACTCAGATAACATGAAAAGAAGTACCTCCAGATTCACTCCCGTGGCTACAGATTGGTTTTATCACTTGAGATTAATTTTAATCAAAATGTTGCTCCCACAACAAGGCCAAGGTATTCCAGTCTGTTTCTCTTTCTTTTTAATATGTAGAGGACAAAGGACTCATTCCCTACTCACCCTGCTTTTTCTGTCTAAATCATTTCCTCAAATCACCAACAATTTATAACTCCACGCTCTGCTGTTTACTCTGACTGTCTGTGCCAACTGCACCAACAGCATATTTAAGGTTCTCATAACGGCAAGGACATCCTGAGATTAACATCTATGTGCAATATTTCTGCACTGCTCATCAAGTAACAACCATGGCAGCTGCGTTTTGCATGGTCTCAACACTCCAATTCTGACAGTTTAAATATCTTCAAAACATCCAGGTACTTTTCTGATCTATAATCCAGTCTTGAAGCCCAACCTTCAGTTCAATTCATACATCAATGATTCGGTGAATCAGTGACTTCACATTGTTTAAAAGGCTGTGTATGACCATAACTTAATCAAGCTATTCCATTAAACGAACTGTTGTTCTAACAAAGTAATTTGAGGTAGACAACATCAAATGCAAAGACAGTGGATAAATACTCAAGGATAGTCTGGACAAAGATAACCTTGATTTATGAACTTTTATGTAAAGCTGGAACTTAAACTTTCAGTTTCAACTACAAGATCTTGGGGCAAAGTCCCCCTTGGCCTGCAAAAAATCTTCAGTGAAACTGTCATGACAGTTTTCATCACAAGCATACATGAAGTAGCTACTGAATATACAACCTGTCTTCAGAAAAAATATTGATCCCTAACATTCTTGTTCACAAAAAAAATTAAAAAAAAAAAAAACTCAACAAAAAACCAACCACACTCTATTATAGTTAGCACCTCTGCTGTAAAGCAGTAGGGCAGAAGGATGCAGAACTTCTAAAACCAACAAAAAAACCCCAAAAAACCAAAACCACTGAACACACAAAAAAAAACCCCCTCCCAGTAAAAGAAGTATCAAACCCAGATCTGATAAATTCCTGCCTCAACAAGGCCCCTTTTTTCCACCTTCTCCTGTAACGGAAAGTGAAAATCTGGGTGCTTTTAATGAAAGAAAACAGCCTTAAAGGAATTGGTTCTGTCTGCCTATAAGAAACATTTTATCACTACAGAGATTTAAACTTTTGAAGGGGCCTGACTGAAACTCTGCTCCCTTTTCTTTTTCCCCTTCACTGAAACTGTGCCCTATCTGCACTAACACATAACTAAATAAATCAATTTGTGTATTAACGCTCGTCTGTTATCACAGCCTGAGTAACAGCATCACACTGACACAGCCACATTTCTACAGTTTACAAAATGGCCTTTTGCTGTTTACTCACCTTTCCCCCTCGTAAGGCTTATTCATTTGTAACAGGTCTTCTAAAGGAAACACGGCCCAGTAATTAACAACTCTGTATCTCTCTATGAGGAAAGACAGTAGAAAATCCATTAGAAAAATACACGTAAATTAAATTCTTGTACTACTTCTCCTGCTGAGAGCAGCCCAGAGGGTAAGTCTTCAGTGTGTTAGCTCACAAGAAGCTCAACACGAGCCAGCACTGCCCACTCACAGTCCAGGAAGGCAAAGGCAACCTGGGATGCACCAAAAGCAGCGTGGGCAGCAGGTCCAAGGAGGAAATTGTGCCCCCCTACCCTGCCCCACTGAGACCCCATCCAGCTCTGGAAGAACATGGACATCATGGAGCAAGTTCAGAAGAGGCCACAAAAATGATGAGGTCTGGAGCACCTCTCCTATGGAGACAGCCAAAGGGAGCTGGGTTGTTCAGCCTAAAAAAAGGGTTCCATAGAGACCTCATAGCACCTTACAATGCCTAAAGGGGCTGGAAAGGGACCTTCTACAAGGGCATGGAACAACAGGAAAGAGAGGAATGTCTTTAAACTGAAAGGGAGTAGGTTTAGATTAGATATTACAGAGAAATATTTTATTGTGAAGGTGCTGAAGCACCAGGGCAGGCTGTGCAGAGAAGGTGTGAATGCCCCATCCCTGGAAGTGTCCAAGGCCAGGCTGGATGACTCTGAGCAACCTGGTCCACTAGAAGTTGTCCCTAACCGTGGCAGGGGGGTTGAAACTGGATAAACTTTAAAGTTCCTTCCAACACAAACCATTCTGTGATTCTCTAAATCCTCCTCCTGCCTGATAAACACACCCTGGAAAAGTTCCTCATACTCAGGTAAACTACAGTCTTAAAATTACAAAAAAACAAAATTACAAAACTGAATCCACCCTCCTAAAAACACGGTGTGGCTATTCTTTCTTCACTGAAGCTCAAAAGTCCAAACCAGACAGAAGAACACCACACAGGCACCTACCACCTACTTTCTAAGCAGAAGTGGTCACACATTTGTATCTGCTTGCAACACTTCAGCCATCAAAATGCATACTTCAATCATGCACCGCTAACTTACAGACAACTCATGCCATAACAAAAGGACTTTTAAATGCAACCAAATGCAGGACACAAGATAGAGGCTGAGCTGCCTGTGCTTCAAAGCAGGCACTCTGACCGGCGCTGTCTGACACCGCACTCACCTGAGAGGAGGCGAGCACGAGCAGGGGCTGCGGCCGCCAAGGGGGATCGGGGAACGGAGCCCGGCGCCTTTCAGCAGCCGCGGCAGCCGCCTCAGCGCCCGCGGGCGGCAGCGCCGAGCGGGACCCGGCGGCGCCGCACGCCCAAAATGGCGGCGCGAAGCGCGGCCGGAACGTGCAGCCCGGGAACGCGCGTGCGCAGCGGCACCGCCCGGGACTTTTCGAACCGCTGGCGCGGGGCTCAGGAAAGCCCTGGGCGAGGGCTGGGAGCGACGGTTCGAGTCCCGCTCCCGCCTTTCTGTGGGGCTGGTTCCCGTTCCTTCTGGAGTTGTGCTTTATTTGTTTATTCGCGTGCTTGCTTGTTGTTGGGGTTTTTTTTGCGTTTGCACGTTGCAGGTGTCGTATATTTAAGATGTCATGTGGTCTTTGAAAAAAATGCCTGTGGGTCGCAGAAGATCCTGGGGCTGCCTGAAGAGGATTCGAGAGCTCTTATTCTTTTCTGTGACCAGAAAGAAATTCTCTAGGCTGAGAAAACTACATCTTAACAGAGTGCAAAGTGCTGCACCACTTGTTTTTGCATGTACGTCAGATTTTATTTTTCTTTTTTTCTAGGGGCTTAGAGGCAGTGTTGCTTTTTTATTTTATTTGGGGTTATTTTACAAAGAGTATAAGCTCAGGTGGTCACAAGAAGAAAACTTGATATGAAGTACGTTCCTGAAAATATCAGCATGATGGTATGTCTGTAACTGATTGCACTCTAGAAAGGTTCAGCTGTGTATGATAATTTCTAATGTCTGTAACTGATTGCACTCTAGAAAGGTTCAGCTGTGTATGATAATTTCTAATGTCTGTAACTGCACTCTAGAAAGGTTCAGCTGTGTATGATAATTTCTAAGGGTTTGTCTTCAATTTTTGCCCTTTGTTTTCCCAAAATGTCAGGATTGCTGCACCATAGCTACACTCTGTAAAGTTAACAAAAACTGGGTTTGCAATACTTGGAGATGCAATAATCCCCAAAGATAGCTATTATATTAAAGTCTGTATAGTATATGTTTAAAGTGGTATTGTAGCTACTTGGACTAATCCTGAAACTTACAGGACCTCTTAATTTGATTTTGCAAGGAAACCATCATGTTTTTCAGGGTCAAGTATTTGTAAGAGCTACTCAGAACAAAGGTTATATGGGTTTATCATTGATAGAACTGCAATTTCATGTTTCTTAATAAAATGTCTAGTTTATCTGTGTTATCTTTGCTTAGTGTCAGGTAATCAGATTTTACATCCATAGTCTAATTAGGCAGAGTTGTGTAAGAATGGGCTTCATTAGCATATTTAGAGAGGGAAGATAAAACCAGATCTTTTAAAGAAGTTACATTCTTGCAAGATTGGAACCTCGCATTGACATCTAGAACCCAAAGTTCTATATTTTGTTAGTATTCTCTGTATTTTGAAGAGAAAATATTGCCTAAGACTGGACAAATCAGAAGCCTCAGTTACTAGATAAGGAACAGTCTAGAACTTCTAAGTACAAAATACTACAGCAGGCTGTGGGGTGTGGTTATGTTCTTCCTGGCAATTGAGACTGAAGTCAGTCCTAAAGGCAGAGTGCTGCCACTGCTTTTTTAAAGGCAGAGACACCTACATTTTTTTTCCTACTTAAATTACAGTGGTGATGGCAGCTGTAATACAATGACCTTCTGGTTGGAGCACTCAGAAATGTATTCTTACAGCTTGAGCTAGTTTTAAAAATGTGTACCATTTCCCTGCAGAGTGCCTTAACCATGGACAGTTACTCACAATGGAGCACAGCATGTCCTGCTTGCTTGAGGTTGTGCTGGGGTGTAGGATGGGGATGTGGGGGGGAAGGCAAAACAGAAGTTTTAACCAGACAATCTGTCAGGTATGACAGAATGCTGGAGGTTTCTTGCATTTTTCTGAAAGGAAGGAAGAACCTTTTTTTTTTGCTTTTGGTTATGAATTTGTTCCAAAATTTATTTGAAATTTACATAATTAGAGCCAGTAAAGAATATGTCTTTTCTGAGAAAAGAGTGAGGGTGATAGTGTTTGATACATTTTGCTCAGGAGTTGTATTTTTTTTATTTTTTTCCCCTAGGCTTGATATCCACATTGGAAAGTGTTAAGTATGCATAAAACACTGCCAAATCTCAGAAATTAGGTCCTTCAATAATAAGTGAGTCATGAAGAGTCACTATAGGTCATTGGAAGCAATCAGGAAGCATGTAATAGCCCAAAGCAGAAATCAGTGTTGCAATATCCCAGAACATCCTTATCAAATACTTCAGCAAACTTGCAAAACCTACTCAGTGTTTACATTTGAATTGCAGATGTTTTAAAATGCTGCTGAAACTACACAATCCACATTGATTAGTACTAGATCTCAGGGGGTTTTCCCAGCATTGTGTACTATGAAAGTAATACGGCTAACTCTTGAGTTTTTCATCTTTTTTGCTTTCTTGAACTTAAAAAATTTTGTGTTATTGTTGTTATTCCCAATGTTTTCCTTCCTTGTCATTATTATGAGGAACTCATGAAATATTTTGCTGTTTTATCCAGTATGGAAAGTTAACAAACTCTAATAAGTTATTTTTATATTTCAAAAATATATTGACAAAACTAAAATACAATTGTAAATAATTTTGTCATGTGAAGCTTTACTTTCTTAACAGGTCTTGATTAAGACAAAACCCGAGAACTGAACCTCAGATTGTTCATTGTCTATATCAGACTACTGAACAAGATGTGTTCCAAAATATAAGTGTCTACTCAGAAATGTTTTCTTATCAGGAAAATTCTGCTGTGACTCTGTACTTGCTTTAAAATAGTTAATGAAAACCTAAAATTAAAAATGTCTTCTGTGCTCATGGGCTGATGAAGTGTAGCACAAAGGAAATAAAAGTTTTCTTCAGAATATCATAAATGAAGCTCTGCTGCCAGCTGCCTGCCAGGACGTAGAACATAGTGCTGTGTGAGTGAGCACATTTTTTAACTCAGATAATATCTGATCACCATTCTAGCTAACTTCCAACATCTAGGAAAACTGGTTTTGAGGGCAAGGAACATAAGGCAAAATTATTATTTGTTGCAAAAACGGAGGAGTATACTGAAAAATAGTACCCAAAGGTTGAGTTTTGGATAATGTGGACATTCATCACCCAGTCTAAGCACCAAAACTAGTCTGCAGACTTCTTAAATTGTTCTTTGTAGGTGGTACATATGTTTGCTTTGATTTGAGGAGTAGAAAAATGGCAGATAAACGTTGCAATCTGTAGGATACTATATTAAAAGGAGGAGAGAAATTGTCAGCATCTTCTCTTCTGTTAGAGTTTTGTTTTAAAACTGAGTGTTACTGAATTCCACATGCAGGAAAAAAACCCAAAATCAGGTAACTGCCTGTCTCCAAGGAAGGCAGGACGCACAAACTACAAGTGGATGAGAGTATCTCCTCAGTGTAGAAATAGAAGAGGGTTTAGGTCCTTCTCCTTAATGATTCCTTCTGGAGTGACTAAATAGCTGAACATTCATGGAGCTGGTTCTGTGTGCCAATTGGAATGAATCACATTTGCAGCACCTGACCTTCACAAAGAATTATGTAATGATCATGATTGCTTTCATTCCACGTAGGGAGAGAAGAATTAAGTGACACCAACATCCTACTTTTAAATCCCAACAACTATTCTGGGATCTGTCTTTAGTTTGGCTAAGATTGTTTCTGAATATTAATATCAAAGTTATTCTAAAATAGACAATTTACACTTCCTCATTTTTAGGAAGGACAGTCTGTGATAACAAAGTACTTCGTCTCCTATGGGATTGGGTTAGTTCATGACATACTAAAGTATATGAAAAGAGGAAACACTCCATGCCTCACTTCCATCTGTCTCAGCTTGATTCTTGTGCAAACCTACAAATACATCGGTGATTCCTGATTGCCAGAAACTTTTTTTTATTGTATATAATTATTTTCTTTTCTAAAAGGCACTGCAGCATTCCTTGTCATAGCTTTCAAATAGTTTTTACAGGTGAGATGTAGGTAACACAGAGAGTGGAGACAGCAGAAATTAATGACATTTCATTGTTCTGAAAATGAAGAGTGAAGGCACCTCTGCCTAAGATAAATCTCACAATCAATGGGTCGTTTTAATCAGATCACCCCAGGTTAATTGTTTAAACAATGTCATTTATAGTTAGAAATTAGGGATGTAAAAATAATCATATTGTTCTGTTATATTTTCCTGGGAAAATCAGTGTCTCTTCTGAAACATTCATATAACAAGATCTGTGTTACACCTTTTTTTTTTTTCCCTGAAGTCAGTCTGGAAGTTTTGCTGTTTCTTTGTAGTAGTCAACAAACTTGAAAAAACAAGGGAACTCAAAACAGTCATCTCAAAACAAAAGCTTATGCTCGTTTTCCTACTTTGTCATTGAAAGTGGGTCCTTGATGTGTTCTTAGTTTGTGTTTCTGTTAAACTGAGCAATTGCCACGAGGTGGCAGGAACAGCCACAAGTTCAGCGGGATGCTTGGAAATACACTTGTGTTCCCTCGGTAGAAGGAAGGAGCACATGAATGATCAATTCAGGATGACCCACAATGAAATATGAGGGTGCATGTGCTGGAGAATTTCACCAGAAGAGTCATCACATTTATCACACAGTCTGAAGCCACTTTCAGTGTTTTCAGGTAACTTAAAGTAACTCTTGAAATATTTTCAATATATTTACAGCACCTATTTACTCAATACACAGTTAAAATTTCGTTTCAGATAGTTTACTAAATCACAGGTCAATTTTACCAACTCCACATCTTTTAAACTATGTTGATATCATCACCTATATGAAATTGCCTAGTAATTCAGCAGCTTACTTATCAGAAAGCAGAGGGTAGGAACAACCTTTACGAAATACTTTCAGTAGCAGACGATTGAATCATAGAATGGTTTGGGTTGGAAGGGAACTTAGAGATCGTCAAGTTTCACACTTCTGTCATGGGCAGGGACACCTTTGAGTACTTATTGTTGCTTCTTAAAATAGACATTGCACATTTCAGTGGCAATAAGTGTCAGACCAGAGTGCCCTTTATGTCAGGAGATGTGTCCATTTTACAGATGAAAGAACAAAGTGAGAGTTGTTAAACAGTGGGACAAAGTAAAAGGTAGAATTTCTGTTAGTAGGGGCCTTCCAAAATAGATGAGTTTTGCCATGCAGATTATACCACACTGGTGCTGCTGTGCAGATGCAGACCCATATTAGTGGTGAGATTGAGTTTCTCTGCTGTGCAGTTTGTATGGATGAGTCTGTGGGGTAGGTTCACATCACTCTGTCATCTAAAACATCCTTTAGGTCCATAGTGCAGGGTCATGCTTAAGAAAATCCTGCACCACAATTTTACCCTGGTACCTGTTTCTGCTGTGGACAGGAGACTCCTCTACATCAACAGTTGCTGTGGCACAATCAGACCAGATCTGCAAAGTTAAGTGAGTGATGCTGGTGACCCAAGGTCCAAGTAGGCAGGTTTGAAGGGAGAGAGGATTATTTAAGACTAGGTCTAGTGTAGTCACACAGCCTTGGATGTGTGCTAGCATTTGAGACAAGTTTCATTCCAAAGAATTTGGGTGCTGCAGAGTGGCAGTGCTGACCAAAGCGGGATAAATGGGAATGGTAGAGAAATCCACCTCCTGTTCTAAACTAAAACTAATGTAAAAGCACCTCAGAGGGAGGCTTAAACTTAGACACTCCATGAGTAAATTCCCATTTTTTCAGCATGGCAGAGCAGGAGTAGGACTAACAGAGTTATAGAATGATCATACAGTTAAAGTAGTAACCATCTTCAAATTATAACTATGGTAATTTCAATTACTTAAGTCCATTTTGTATTGCAAATACTATATTTATAGATCTGTAGATCAAAAAGCTTAGTTTAGTAGGAGCTGAGAGATGGAAACAAAACCTGCTAAATCATCTAATTGTCTCTGAAGAGACAAACTGAACAATCTTACAGGTTTTTGACATTATTCCTTTCTATGGTTCATATCAGTTAACTTCTGGCTCCAAACCTACAAGCTATGTATGAAGAAAAAGCCACAGCCTCTTGCAAACTGTAATAACACTTTGGGTATCTGTGCAGGTACACATTTTGGATTCTGCAGATCTGACACCATGTGGGTGATCTTAATTCATACTCCCTTAAAATCTAATTAAATCTATCTATGAATTTTAGACATTCAAGTCAAAATCAAACATATTACCCTCTCAAGAAAAGCATAATTTTTTGCTCAGGACACTGTCTGTGCATCTGTGCACTGCACACATAATGTTTAAAGAATGTAGTCTTACCTGGAATTTCTATGCAGAGTTTTCATTTAAATGTAAAAGCATAAGTCAGAAAAGAAAAAGTCTATGGTATCTTAAGTTCGTCTATCTCACAGTGCAGGTCTATAATCTGTAAAAGGCCTTTCTGTTTAGGAATGTTGAACATCTCCATTTCCTACTGTAGCAGGGGTCAGAATCTTTTAGATTTAGAACCATGGTTTAAGCTAGTCCAGTATTAGCTTTTTCTCAAAAGCCTTACAATGTTAGACTGCAATGTTAATCATTATATCCAGCTTGCTAAATATTTTACATCTTGTCTCTGTTTACAAATAGAATGAGTTCTCTAGGAGTCTTTTCTGATATTTAGCATTGGCCATTTGTATGAAATCTGAAATCATAGTGCAAACAATAAGATCATGGAATGGTTTGTGTTGGAAGGGACCGTAAATATCACAGAATCATCGGATAGGTTGGGTTGCAAGGGACTTTTAGAGGTCGACTAGTCCAACCCCCCCTGCAATGAACAAGGACATCTTCAGCTAGATCAGGTTGCTCAGAGCCCTGTCCATTATGACCTTGATTGTTTACAGGTTTAGGGCATCCACAGCTTATCTGAGCCACCTGTTCCAGTGCCTCACCACCCTCATAGTAATGAGTTTCTTCCTTATATCTAATCTAAACCTTCTGTCTTTCAGTTCAAAGCTCTTAACCCTTGTTCTGTCACAACAAGCCCTGCTGAAAAGTTTGTCCTCCTCATTCTCATAGGCCCCGTTCAAGTATGCAATAAAGAAGGCCTCAATAAGGTTTCTCCAATCCTTTTTCTTCTCCAAACTGAATGACCTCAACTCTCCCAGCCTGTCTCCACAGCAGAGGTGCTTTGCCCCTGTGATCATCTTTGTGGCCTTCTCTGTACTCACTCCAACAGTTCCACATCCTTCTTATGTTGAGGGCCTCAGGACCAAATGCAGGATTCCAGATGGGATCTCATGAGAGTGAATTGTTTCCCTGAAGAGGCCAAAATCTGCTCTCCTGAAACCCAGGGTGCTGTTTGCTGAGCACCGTCTTCACTGCCCTAAGAGACTTGAATTCCACCATTTCTTGGTTACTGCAGCCCAGCGTCCCTTGAGCTTTACATTTCTCACCATCTCTCCTTGTTGGTAAAAATGAAGCCCAGAACAGCATGTCTCCTTGTTGGCTCCTCTGTCACATAGAGAAGGAAGTTGTCATCAATGAATTTCAGGAACCCCCTGGATTGCTTCAGCCCTGCTGCCTGTCCTTCCAAAAGATAATGGGGTGGTCAAAGTCCTCCATGAGGACCAGGGTTTGTGAATGTGAAGCTGCTCCTGTCTGTAGAGTACCTTATCCACTCACTCTTCCTGGTCAGGTGGCCTGTAGCAGACCCTCACTATAGTGTCACCTGTCCCTGCCTTCCCTTTAATCCTGACCCCTGAGTTCTTGGATGGCTCCTCATCTGAGGCTCTGTGCACTCCAGCTGGTCATTGGCATAGAGGGTGACAGTCCCTCCTCACATGCCCTGCCTGTCTCCTTCCTGAAGAGCCTGTATCCTTCCATTCCAACACTCCAGTCCCAGGACCCATCCCTCCATGTCTCCATGATGCCAGTGAGGTCATGCAGTTGTGTGTACATCTCTGGCTCCTCCTGTTTATTTGCTGCTCCTGTCCTATGTGCGTTTTCGTAGAGGCCTTTAAAATGAGACCCTGGAGAGGTAGATTTATTGGCTGGAGTGGCAGGAGTTCCTTTGTAATGCTCTTCAGCTGCTCTTTTGCTGACCTGTGATCCCTCTCCAGCTTCTTGGCATCTCATGTTGGCGCTGGCATTGACTGATAGGAATGGAATGGATTGAGGTTCCCCTTTCCCAGCAAATCTCAGCAATGTTCGTGACAACATACACTTGCTTTGCATGCTTCTAGCACAACCTGCTCTTTCATATTAGCATGTGAGATGTTCATGTGTGTGTGTGTGGACTTTAGCATTAGTTCTTATTTTAATGATCAAATCCAACCTTCAGATAGGCAGAGGAAATCTGCTGTGTACTGAGATACCTGCATACATATTTTCATCCATTTAGAAGTAGATTTTAAGTTAAAATATCTTAGAAGTGTTTGGGTTTGGGGTTTTTTCTGTTAAATTTCAGTTATTTATAGCCCATAAAGTAAAAAATGTTTCTCCATTATGGTCTTTCAGACAATATACTGGATAAGTATGATATACTACAGCAGTTTTAATTACTGCAGGGTGCTGATCCATCCTTGGAATGGATGTACAGGATTTTGTCATCACATGTGTTAAAGGGAAAAAGACTGGCTGAAAATCACACCAGCCCTGGGAGAAAATTTTGTCCTTATTGAAGTCCATGGAAAAACTCCCACTGAATTCACTGCGGCAAGGATTTCACTCCATATATTTAAACAACGAGAAAAGTGTTACATGTGTTACTAATACTGCATGGATAGTAAAAAGCAGACAGATTTTCAGTGTCTGTCTGTCTCTTCACTGTTTGTGCTGCAGATTGATTTTGATTCTCAAGTCCCCAGGGCAAAAATGTTTTCACTTTGGGCATCTGCTTGCACAGGCAGACTTACACAAGGGCATCCATATGCCTGTCAGCATTTCATTGAGATTTTCAGCTGTGGATTTATTTGTAGGATCAACACTCCAAAGATGATAGTGCCAGAGTTGAAAGACAGAATGTATTCAGTAGCATGGTTTTTCTTTGGAAACTCACTCCCGCTTGACCCAGGGCTTGGCCACATCCCGAAGATTATGTAAGTTGCACCTCCTGATCCAGGTTTTGTGCTAAGCTCTTTTCCCGGCATTCAGTCTACTCCTTAGTTTTCCCTTCTCTGTCATGTAAACTGGTGTTTCTGGGCAGGTGGAGATTTCTGCTTCAAATACTTTATTTTTCCTCGCAGCCCAAGCCATGTAAAACACATTCAGACTTTGTACACAGTAAGTTTCTGGTACCAGCTCGACTGCCTGAGTGCAAAACCAAGTCCCCTTATGCTCAACATAGAAGTGCTGTGAGGGTTACCTAAAAGACTGAACAAACATGGTTCCAAATATTACCACATGGACTTCCATATTAATTCTTATAACAATACTTCTTTTTTCTGCATAGATTTCTTTATACAGTAACTGGGAATGTTCTAAACTACGAAGTCATAAGGAATTACTGGGTGTTGTTAACAAAGTGCTTCACTTGTAGGTTAAGAACAGATTCCAAATACTGAGGCAGCCGGTCTTCTTCAAAATGAGTGCAATTCCATGGTGCAATTATCCACAGCTCATGTACAACCCCTGTGTGCACAAAATTAAGCTACTCTATAATTCCCTCATGCTGCTGAACATGTCAGTTTAAAATCCTTCATGTGCTGAGACCGGTATTTAAGATGGCCAGTATGATCTTAGGTAGTGAATGATGATGATCTGCTAAGATTGCTACTGCTGTATCCATGGCATATGGAAGTAAATATGAGCTTAATAAAAGAAACTTCATCTACAAAAGAAACTATAAAAGAAACTTCATCTACTCTATTGAGGTTTTTTCAGTCTTCCTATATGAAGAAAATACAGTACTGATAATAAATGCTTCTGAAAATAAGGGCATGGCATGGAAAGGAACCTCCTGATCTATCAAATCTAATCCATTGCTTTCACCAGTTGTCTTCCACATGACTCAGTTCTTACTTGACAGGCTTCATTTGAAATTTATTTGTTTTGAAGTGTTTTTTCCTTTTGCTGTTTTCCTTGAAATGTTCTGATACAATTTTTTTTGTGTGAAATAAAATATCTTTACCCTACTTGATATTTGCATGTATGAACCAATAAAATTCAATTTTGTTTAAAACGCAGCAAATAAAGTCAAATTAATTTCATTTTCTTATCAATTAAAAATAATCACACTTTTATAGCACCATTAAAAAACCTACCTCCATCAGAGAGAAAATATAATAATATTTATAATTTTAATATACGTTTTCTCTCGGGATTTTAGGTGAGATTTGTGAGAAGTTGTCCTTTCCTATGTTTGATTGCAATGTATTTTCAGCTTTATTAAAGAGTTTCCAGTTAATAGAAGCTACATTATATTGTTTTCTTAGTGCATTAGTAAATTAGCAACAAAGTAATGATAGTTAATCTGTGTAGGAAAAGCAGGTCTGTGTTTATTACAGGTGGAGATTTTCAGGTCTCTACATCAACTTATTGTTGATGCTTGCTGTGTCATTTTCTGTTTTTGAGAATGAATGGAATACTGCAATGTTGTTATGGATACTTTAAGACCACAGATTACAAATGTTTTATATTTAATGAGAATCTTACTCACATGTATTTCTTAATCCGTGCAATAATCCTGAATATTTTATTTCCCAAATACTGCTATAGTGAGACTCTAAGAATCTGCCTTCATTTCATCTGGAAATGGCACAGAGTGTTTTTTCTGGTTATTTCATTGGACAAACTACATTGTCACTTCTTTAATGTAAAATCAGGGTTATTGAAAATGGAAATTACTCATTCTCCTTGCCTTTTTTTTTTTTGTTCCATGGAACTGGAAAAAGTGGGAGGAGCTTGAGGGTCACATTCATTCAGATGGTCATAGCAGTTCATGGAAGTGAATAGTTTTCTTTCATGTGCTCTGTGTCAGGGTGATCTTTCAGCTGAACAGGTCAGTGTGGTCTGAAATTGAGCATTATCTGTTGACCTGATCCCTGAAGTGTTTGCTTTGCCTAATTCTTATCATTCTCCATGTCTGTCCATCTCCACTATCCTCCACTTCAAGAATTGCACAATGTGCAATACCTCCAAAAGGTCTTATCAGGAATCTTTTGTAACAAGAATAGTCAAGTCCTAAAAGGCAGAAAAAATAAGTAATTGACAAAATATAGCATTATCAAATAACTATATGCCTTTGGGAGCACATTCAGCAAAATAGAAATCAGAATATTGAATATAAGCAAGTTTATGAGCACAGTAGCTTTGAACTGGCTACCATGGGTAAACAGGAAAGAGGTGATTGCACAGACTTCACCAGGGATTGTGCAAATGCATGGGGGACCTGAGGCACATGGTTTAGTTCCTCTCCTACTCTGACATCATCTTCAAATAGTGTATTTCGTGCTTCCTTTGACCATTCTCCCCTGCAGTCACACATTCAGTTGCAATGTGAACAGACACAGAGAAAAGCTGCTGTGAATTCTCAAAAATAGCAAGACTGAAAGTCAAACTATGTACCATGTTCTTTAGTACTCAAAGAATGTATGAAGAATAAAAAAAGGAAGAAAAAAAGTTGGAACCAGATTGTTTCACTGAGAAATATTGTTTTGAAGATTTATGTTTTTCCTAACAGTCTTGGCACTTTGGGGACTTCTCCACCCCACCCTCCACCCTGAAAAAAAACAAAACATAAATTGGAACAATTTGGGAGCAGTTAATTTATTAAATTAATTAATTTCTTAAAGCTGAAAATCAAACACAAGAATGAACATAATTTTTCTTTAAAATGTAGAACTTTCTAGGAACTTCAACAGACTGGGGATATTTTCTGTTAAATAAAAATATCATTATTAGGAAAATTTTTCCAGCTTTAAATTTTTAATGAATAGTAATTAATAGCTCTGAACTTCTGACACTCTTTCCGAACTCTGTCCTGAACTGCCTTTCTCCTTGGCTTTGATGCTTAGATTGAGACACAGAATTTTTTTTGTCCAAAATTACTATAATGTACTCAGTACA